>JAOYSI010005684.1:0-13377 GCA_025775065.1 Hiodon alosoides
ATATATATAGCCAGCTAATGTTGTTATCGTGGATCTTTTTGTAATTCATCTGCTAGCTATCATAATAAATTTGTTAATTCCATTATAAAAAAGTCACCAATTGTTGTCTTGCTTTTGTGAAAATAAATAGTTGACTTAAAACAACATTACTTTATCCTATTCTTCAGATCTGCCCCCTTGGCATCGTAGTTAAATAAATTCCAAAGCATGTTTCAAAAAACCTGCTGTTACTGTACCTTAGACTTCCGGGTGGAAATAGCCGAACTTATGGCCATTTAAGGTAAATACGTTTTTGTTTTTTCAAAAAGAGGAGTATTTCTCACAACAACTTTCATAAGCATTACATTCCCCTCGATTAATTGATTCAAAACAGAAAAGTCACGGGTAGTTATATGTAACTCAAGTTTGATTGTGAACCACATAAAAATGGATATTGTCAAACATCTGGACTGGAGTACCATGGGTTCTGTCATACTGGTTGGATTACTGTACTTGTTGTTGTCGGAGCTCTTCAGACTCTATTTCCCTGCAAATAAGGTCCCTCCAGGTCCCAGGCCATTACTTTTCATCGGAAATATCATCAAGATGATGAACGACCCGCAAAAGACGATCCTTGAGGTAAAGTTATATATACGCTGTTAAGGACACGCACACGCACACGCACACGCACACGCACACGCACACGCACACGCACACGCACACGCACACGCACACGCACACGCACACATATAAACAGTTTTCACAGTGCCATCCAGGTTGGCTTACTTAGAATGTGGTTGCCGATACATTAGAGCTCCTCACAGTTAAGTATTGCAGCAAACCTAGGATAAAAAAATCCTTGAGGGCCTCATCATTGTTCTTGCTAGCCGATTGTAAATCTAACCTTTTCTCTGTCTTGTTTTGCTGTCTTGTGGATGGGAGGTAGACTTCTCCACTGCCAGTGTCTGTTCAAACTCCTTCTGATTTCTCTCCATGTTTTAGGCTACCTGTCTCAGGTTTTTCCAGTTGTTCTAACGCGTCATCCAATTCCTGCTGCTTCCTGTCAAACCTGTTTCATTGCTTACGGTCTATGTCCTTGTCCATTCTTTTGCTTGTGATTGCAAAACGTGTCAGCGTTCTCCTCAAGGCACATCTGGGTCCAGGGGTCTATTCGCTATTCCTTCACTGGAAGGAAATATTAAATCTCTTGTGGGAGGATGTTTGGCTATCTTGACCTGGGGCTTCACCGTGGGGATGCCTTTGGTGTTCTCTGGCTCCCCTGCTGCAAAAGACAGCACTTCCTGAGCCTGTAGGCCAATACCTTTTCCTGTCTCCCCCTGCTTTCTGCCTGATCACTTTGTGTCAATTTGTGATGATTTAAAAAGTTTGCTGAATTAATCCCATGGTCTTGGATTGGAGAGTTCCAGATGGACTCTACTAGACCTGTGAGTTCTGGCCGGGTATTCATTGGGAAACACTCATATTATGAACAGGAATGTTGCAAAGCGTTTGTGCATTTGAACAGCAATCTTTGTCATATTTAACGTAAAACTTGTGTGTGTAAAACTCGAGTAGAGTAAACCGTTACTCATTTATTTTGCAGTTGACAAAATATGGGGAAATCAGCTCCTTGTACTTGGGCCGGCAACCGTCCATTGTACTGAACCATTTGCATATTGCCAAGGAGATGCTGCTGCAGAATGTATTCTCCGGAAGGCCTTCTTTACCTGTTGTTGATTGGATCACCAATAGAAAAGGTAAAGTTTGCATTACACTTTCCACATTTAATGTTGTTTAAGAAGCATCTAGTTTTTTATATCACTACGTTTTTTATACTTCTTTAAGAAGAAATGTTGCCAAAAAGCAAAATAAATATTTGTTCATGGTAACCTTGTTTTTTATTTACACAGGGATTGTGATGGCTCCTAGTGGTAACATATGGAAGCAACAGAGGAGGTTTGCTTTACAGACATTGCGCGATTTTGGCTTGGGCAAAAAATCCTTGGAGGAGCGTGTTTCTGAAGAAGCCAGATATTTAATAGATGAGCTGGAGAAACTGGGAGGTAATATCAGAGCTTAGTCAGCAGTGTGCCACCATAAACTAATACAGCAGATGATGTCAGCAACACTAATTTAATTTACAACACTTTTCAATCAAGCTTTCCCTTCGCTCCCCTACCCAGTCTGATCTTAAGTCACAAAGGGAAAAGGACCTAGGCAGTAAGATATCTGACTCTGACTGGGATCTGGCATTTAATTGTATCTATTCCAAGGCGGTAGTGGTACAGAAAGAATTATCATGAGACAGTTTACGTGGAAAAGTGGAATTTGCTTCCTGACCACCCCTTCAGATATTATTAAAGATCACTTACTTGTGTTTTAGTAATTGGTTTCTTCAAAATTGGGATTTGGATGTTTAGTTGCAGTTGTATTCACAATCCATCTGAGCAATTTCTTGGCATTATTACTTTTTTTTATTTGTATGCTATTCAGGAATGTGTTTTTTCTTGTTCAAAAGTAAATAACAAAGCATTAAGAGGAGCATTGCTACATTAAAATGTACTAATGACATCAATCTCTTGTTGTGCCTAGGTAAGCCCTTTAACCCCCATTCTGCCATTCAGAATGCTGTCTCCAACATCATCAGCTCAATAGTCTTTGGGAATCGTTTTGATTATGACAACAAACGGTTTTTGAAACTGTTGAAACTCATAAATGAAAATGTCATTCTTGCTGGATCTCCTATGAGTCAGGTATAATATATTTTATTACTACATATTTATACATATTGTAACGGGGATGGCAAGCAGCGCTTCCCCCGCCAATGGGCTTTAGCCATCCCCGAAGGGGCTGCTGGGAAGCCTAGCTCCCGAACTGTAAATAGTGTTAATAATGTGTCTTATGCTTCGTGCTTTTCTTAATTTGATGTGTAGTAGTTTAGTTTTGGTGACTGTAACTACTGGTGTCTTTGTGGTTGTGGGTTGGGTACCTCGCCGTGGGCTTGTTTATGTGTGCGTGTGGGGACCCTCTGTGAATTTCTATATTTTCGCTAGTTCTTTGCACTGCCAGTTCCGCCTTTCTAAAGGCAGTCGTAAGCGCATGTGCGAAATAAAGAGGACATCTTTCTGTTGATCGGTGTCTGAGTCCTTGCTTGAACCCATCAGAGTAGTAGCACTCTGAGAAAACGCTACAATATATTTGTTTAATATTCAGACGGGTGACAAATTAAAGGAAAAACTGAAAGTGAGGGGGACTAACTAAAAACCTTAAAAGATAAAAAGAAAAATTGCCAACATGTATAAATATTTTTGAAATATTCCAATCATTACTCAGTGATTTCTCCACAAACATCTTAGAAACAACAGCAAAGTTGCACTTAACATTTTTCAACCCAATGTGTTTTTTGTCTTTCAGGTTTTTAACTTGGTCCCATGGATCAAATACTTTCCTGGACCCCATCAAAAGATCAAAAGAAATGCAGACAAGCTAAAATGCTTTATCAAACATTCTGTTAAGGAACATAGCAATACACTGGATGAGGGCAACCTCAGAGACTTTATAGATGCCTACATTGTACAGATTGAAAGGGTAGGAGACAAGATATTTATCACTAGAGCAATCAACTAACATTTGACTGTACTGATTATTGTTCAATAAATGATTTTCTTTTTCCTTTCCAAAAGCAAAAATCAAATACAGAGTCGACTTTCAGCGAGGAAAATATGATTTTGTCAGTGGCTGATCTCTTCATGGCAGGAACAGACACCACCGCGACTGCAATAAGATGGGGACTGATTTATCTGATGGAGCACCAAGACATTCAAGGTGCCCAGTTAGCAAAACTCAAAGCAGTATATTGCTACTATCTAACGTGTATCAACTTTCAAATAACGTCTTGGTGCATCGGTAGCTTTGCAAAACATCCGGTGGCTCTATAAAAAAAAGCTGTGATTCCACAGCTGCATGAAATTTAAACATGCAGAATAACTAGAGTGTGCAAACACCAGTTCCTCGAATATAAGATATATTTTTAAAATGAATCCAATTTAGTGTGTTATATTTTATGTGTGGGAGGCTTTATGACTGCGAAAATTTTATCTCGTCAAAATTTTAGAGAGATGCCATCAGGAGATTGCACAAGTGATAGGCTATGACCGTCCTGCTACAATGGAAGACCGAGTCAATTTGCCGTACGTTTATGCCACCATTCATGAGATACAGAGGGTCGGCAACATCACCCCTCTGGGAGTCATGCACGAGAACATTGAGGCCACCCAACTGAGCAACTACCACTTACCCAAGGTCAGGAGTCTATAGTTCAATGTTTAAAAGTAGGTTTTACCTTTACAGACTTGGACTTCCAGGTTCTCTCGTTTCACAATGTTGAACGCAAAAAATAATTCATAACAACATCAGTCACTGAAGCAACAAATCAATCTATATAAGTAACACTCAAACTGGCTCATGCAACACTAAGCCTTGTTTAAATTACTCAGCTAACAGCTCCTTATACGCATACTGAACACTTTTTGCTACCTGTTAAATTTTGTCCGTGTTCCAAATGATTACGTTTTGGTTTCTCTTGCTTAGGGAACTCAAGTCTTTGTTAATGTAGCAGCAATCCTTTCTGACAAAGACCACTGGAAATTCCCTGATACATTTAACCCTGAGAATTTCCTCGATGAAAAAGGGCAATTCTGCAAACAGGAATCTTTTCTTGTTTTTTCTTTAGGTGAGTAACCTTTTTAATATTGTTTCTGTATATTGTTTATATTGTTTCATTGATAATTGTCAACGAGCTGCTCTAGTGGTTCCCTTTCAAATGAGAAATATGAACAATCGCTGCTGGGTTATTCCTTTAAGGACCCAGAATTCTAACTATTTATGGCAAACCTTGTGGGAGCGCACCTGATGCCATGCGGCATCAACCCTAATAAAACCAGGAAAAAGTCAGCCGTCCATTGACTTTATTTTCTTGAGATAGAACAGCTGAGCTACAGTGGCTGAAGTACTTGTATTCACTATGTTTTGTCAGGGTCTAGCAAGTAATTTCTGCTTGCGTTTTATGGCTAATTCAGTTGTTTTAAAATTTTAAAAGCCAGTGCCTGGCTCTTTGCAGCATGATGTCTGAGAAGACTTTTCATACATGTACTGGATGTCCTAAGTGTCTGTCTTCGGCAGACGGCCACAATTTGCAGGACTCTATATTTTGTGATGGTTAATCTTTCTATTACAGGGAACCGGTGCTATATAACCATATACGTTTTTTATTATTAAATTGCTATTACTAACCAATCGGAAGGTTGTTTGGTGCAGTACATCCTGTTGTTTCTTATCTTTGGTACGAAAGGTATTTACCAGCTTTATTTCTCACACCAGGCCCCAGGGTATGTCTCGGGGAGCAGCTTGCCCGGATGGAGCTCTTCCTTTTCTTCACCGCTTTGCTGCAGCGCCTCAGGTTCAGCTGGCCCCCCGGGACTGACTCCCCTGACCTGGATGGGGTCTTTAGTTTCGTTCGAACTCCGAAACCCTTCACAGTGCTCTGCCAAAGATGGGAATGCAATAAATGAGCGCGACTGCTTTCTCCTCTCTGACTGCTGGGGTTTAACTTAAATTGATTAACCACACAAATTGATTGTTCTTCTGTCATGTCTTTAGTTCTTTAGAATGATTTATCTTACCAATTTAGATTGTGACATTGGGTGACATTGACTCACCTCTCCATTATGAACCCTGCAATAGGAAGAATGTGGAGACATGAAGTTGAAATCCTCAATGCACCCAACATCAGGACGCGGTTCATTTAAAACATTGTTGGCTATGCAGCCTACAAGAACTTTCCTTTCTAAATGCATTGATTATGTCCAGTTGATTCAAACCTTTTTCTTGTTTCCGTGTCTGCAATGTATTTTCTCTCAATGGAATTTAGGTTTCTTGAAATAAAGAAAAATTAATTCCTCAACAGTAAGTAGTGCAGCAGCTTGTCCTCGGTATCTAAGTGCATTGAACATGCACTGGTGTATTGTTGTGGTGGGACTAACAAGCCCAAACTAACAAGCAGAATAACCTTTGTCAATGTAGAGAGAGCAGAGAAGAATCTGGAACAGAAACCTGGGAATTGTGATATTATTGGTCATTTGAGAGGAAGTGTTGTACATAGTCATCACAAAATATTAAAACTGCAAGAAAATATATTTTTAAACATTGATTCAAACACAAAATTATATTTTATATATATTATAAGAAAATGTTCATCTCATAAATTATAACTCAAATATGTCACTCATTTTCTAAAGTTACTGTATAGTGACATCTGATTGAGGATAGTCATTTCCTTAAATTAACAAAAGAAACTGAAGCTTAACCTAAAACATTCATCAGTGAAGTCTGTGACAGCCAGACAAAGAGAAACTCATGTTACAAATTTGAGCCACTAATTCCACCAGCGTTTGGGTTCCATTAAGAGTAAAGCAAAGATTAGGACCTTCTAGGACTTTGTCCAAGCAACTGCTGGATGAACTCGAGTCTGAACACCAAACCCCTCAACTTGCACCACATCAGTCAGGGAACACAAGAGTTCTTTGATGGAAACAAATCCGTCCAGGAGGTCAGGATGATATAGTAAGGGGCAGGATCTTCGAACCTGCGTCATTGACATGCCATTTTCATGTCCTTGCAAGAGTTTCCGAAGTGAGTCTTTTAGTTTGGTCACAAGTTTGTGTCCTGCAGGGTTAAGGTTTTTAGAGACAGGCCCAGATGTAGAAGCTCCTGCAGTAAAAAAAAAAAGACACACATACATGTAGACACTATTAACAGTTTCAGGGTAAAGACTGAAAGTGAGCCTGATAGAAAAAAAAATGGAAGACATAAAAGTGAAACAGCTCATACTAGGGTAGGATTTGTAACCAACATCCATGAATGTATTTAACAGGAGTCAATTTTTCTTGGTGTTTCAGCAATGTACCATGGGGTGCCTCGATTGCCTTGTGTTCATGAGGAATATACAGAAAGCTCACCATGTAAAATGAAACTACTTGGAAAAAGCTGTTAAACTCAAGTGAGCCCACCAACATAAAATAAATGTATATTTAAACACACAGACAGAAAGCAATGTAAAACAAAACCATTGAAAAATAGACTGAAACTACTGGTTCAGAAGCAGCAAGACATGGTTGGCTTGTTTCTGCCAATTTTCTACCAATTTATTTTTATTTAACACAAAGTAAGAAAACTCAACCGCACTAGATAATTCTCAGGAAATAATATTTTCAAGGGAAAAAGCTAAACAAAGACTTTTCAGTCTAAATTCTTTCATCATAGATAGCACTGCTGCCAGTCGTTTAAAGTTTGTAATTACACGCACATGAGTGTGGTCCTATCAGCTAAACCATACTCATCTAACATATAGCTTGTCTGTCCTTTAGGACAGGCCTGGGCAAGTCAGACGGCGGGACTCCTGGCTGCATTCTAATTAGAACTATATTCTAATTGGAACACATGCAAGATAAGCTCTATACAAAAATTATTTAAATAAAATGATCAGCAGCTGTGGAGATAGATGCTCACTCTTATTTGATTGCTGTTGAATTGGTTTCTGCAGAACATCTGCATATGTCTTATTTCCAGGACTAATGAAGGGGGTTTTCATCTGTGGAAAAGGCAAATCAAAATTTATAATCAAATAAAGTACTTTGATTGTTCAACCTGCAGAAATTAGGATATGAAAATGCAGTAGTGATAGTGTATACCAGCATAATATAATTAAAATGAAAAGAAATTATATGTTTTATGATTATTATAGACACTGTAAATTAAGCAAAGGTAGATTATTATATATTGTAAATTATTTCTGAAAAGCACCACCCCGGTGACCTGAAAATCCCTTTTCATGATTTGGGGAATATAAAGAAGGCCACAGTCGTTCTCACCAACACCATGCCAGACTGACTGGGCATTGAAGCAGGAGTGAAGTCTTCAGGTGATCGTTCTGGTCCATCAAGGTGACAAGATGGTGACACTTGGTGTTGACAAAACTCCTCTGATTTAAGCTTGACTACCTTCTGTTCGTCTAACTCTATTATCTCCACAAAATCCTTCATGCTTTTCAAAAGGGCGGCCAGTTTTGAGAATCCATGTTGGCAAAAGATCAAGCTCTTTCCGTAACACTTGTAATAAGCACCATTGAAGTCAGATATCTTAACACCATGCGGGTGCTCAGATAACAACTGAAGAACATCCCTTCGGATCTCAGACATTTTTCTAAAAAATTAATTCAAACAGAATAAGTGCATGCTTCCTTGGCTGAATGTCTACCTTTGAAGTTTCTTAATATACTGAGGGGGGGCTGGGGGGGATGTTCATGTTGCTACAAAATTAGCGATAATCTTATGTTATTATATTCTAATATTTAGCTACATGCTGTGACCAAGAGCAATTCCGGTCTATCGTAGATTTGGACTGTCTTCATTTATATAGCTCGGTATCTACTGTGACAGATTAAGAAGAATAACGTTTCTCTTAAAACTTAAAATAAATTCAGATTCTTAACCACTACACCACCTGCGAATATCTATATCTCTATAAGGGATACAAATAGTGATAGAAATATTGTTAAAAATATAAAGTACCTTAATGCAAGTGGTTCTCCTTGCTGCTGTAGTTCGCCTCTCAAGTGACGTTCCTAGTATTATTTTCAGTTTCGATAACACAGAAACTACAGGTGTTTTGGTTTCGAGGCGGTGGCTTATAACCTTCAAAACTTCACTCTTTATATTTTTCAAAAATTGGCAGCATACTACAAAGAACTTTTGACGAAAATTGGGATCTGCGAAAATAGTTAAAAATTAAAGACATGTACATATTTAATCTGTTGTTGAAAAATCGTGTCGCACGATTTCTCCCAGCATGTCTAGCAGAATTGTAATTTATCTCGAAATGCATTTAAAGATATCGTAAACTGAATTGCAGATATCTCAAATTAAATCAATTTCAAGATATCGTAAATTTAAAAAAACAAGAAGTAATTTTGAGTTATGTCAGTTTGAATTTGAAATTTCAAATACAGGAACAGGAAGTAAACTCTCAAATAAGAAGGAAGTTAATTTAAACTTTAATCTCAAATTGAATTTCAGTTATCCCAAATACTACTTAAAATATCTAGAATTTATTGTAAGATATCAAATTTAAAGCTCTATTTTACATTTTAGTTTCTTAGCAGACGCTTTTATACAAAGTGACTTACAGAATTTACAATTTCTACATAAATCTATTTATACAGCTGAATATTTTGAGATATACGTAACTGGAACCATACATTAGCTATCTGGAATTCAATTTGAAGTATCCAAATTTACCTTAATTTCAAGATATATTAAATAAAAAATTGACATTCACTTAGTTTTAATTATCTACAATTCGATTGAAATACATTTCAATATATCTCTAAATGACAATTTGGCTTGCCATACTACCATCTAATCCTCAACTCAAATGATTCAACCAGACAGAAAATTAATGTAGCTCTGCATCTGTTTGTACATTGCATTTATTTTTATTTATTTATATTTATTTAAATATGATTTTTGTGAAATAATATTTCTGTGTAGGAAAAAGTAACAATTATTGGCAAAATAGAGAAACAGCTACAGACAACATGTAACTTGCTATCATATTACTGGTGAGAATTATGCCAAATATTATAATATGTTTAAATTAAATATATTAGGCAAGGTGATCCTAAAACATACAAATACACTATGTAACAGGGTAGACTACACTATGTATGTTTAGAATAGGTTCTTGTACACTGTAAATGCTGACAAACATCCCTAATCACATATATAAGTATACTTCACTCAATTTTTACCAATACGTAGGTGTCGCTTCTTAAGATCAAGTTCTCTGCACTTTTGTTTAGAAAACATCATTGCACTCATTGCAACTAAGTCCACTGGACTTTAAAAAACAAAGTCATTGAACGAGCGACCGTTTTCAATCCGTACATGCGCAGTTGGTTTGCGCGGTTTGCTGTCTCTATGCTGATATTTTTGGCGGTAGCAAGGAAAATATTTTTTGGTGAATTGTCAGTTAACTGCTTTTGTCCGTCACCCTGCAGTCTTGTAAGTATTTTAAGTGATTTTTTTTTTTATCATGGTCTAAAATGCACCGCATGGTTTAGTGTGAGATAAGGGCATTTTTGTAATATAAGTTTAAGACAAACAATTGCCAAACAAATATTGTAACTTGTGGAGTGATATTTTTTATCTTTTATTTTTTGCAGTGCAATGAAAAGATGAATATGAGGTAAACGTACCAAATGTCACCTTTAATTTAACGGCATTCTTATGTATTTATGTTTTTTCCAACTTAATAGCACTTACTGTTCCACCCCCCAGAGCCTGAACCCCACTGATAACTTTTGGTATCTTCATTTCAGTTGCTTTGACAGGCTTTTATTGCTGCCACGTTCAGTGGTTTCTTGTATTGGGGGTGTTTCTGACTCTAGCCTCCTTTTCATTGAGTGCAATTTATGCTGAAATGGATAGAATTGTCTCATTGAACTGGCCTGTCTAAAATAGTCCATGTTTATTCTGCTTTTAAGGTGTAAAACACTGTGCCCAATCAGAATACCGGCTTCTGTGTTGTTCATGTTATCCTAATTGGGTTCTCATGGCTATAATGTTGTTTCATTGCAGGATTGCAATGGCAATGAGGACTTGTGGAATGTGCACATTCCAGTCGGGCTGTTGACTGTCATCCCTGAAGATATTCCAAACAGCTCTTCAAACATGCTGCATAATGACTGCGTCTCCACAGCCATCATTGTAGAGGGAGGTATCGTAATGGAGGACATTCGACACCTGCCGCTTGCAGTTTGCCTCTGGTTTGGGTTGGCATATGCGCTACACATACAGCCTGTTTTGAGAAGAAAAATGGCACAAAAGTGGCATGGTTAACCTGTTCGCTAAGCGTTACAAAAAGGTTTGAAACCTGAGATTATTTTAGTGACAATACATGTTTCTTGTTAAATACACCTGTCTATTTTTTTTTCTTTTTCAGTTGCAATCTATTTGAAAGGAGAAGGAAAAGTTTTTTTTTTTTTTTTTGCAAATCCATCAGTTCATTTGTTTCTTTTCAGGCTTGAAAATAGAAATACTTGTCAACTCATGATTAACACTAAATGGGTTTTTTTCCTGCTTATTCAATACTTAAAGGACATGTAACAAAATAATTATGCTGTTAATCGAACCAAATCTATCTCTTTCTTGATTCCCTGCAAGAACTCTGTTTTAATTTCAAGTGTTATTTTGTGATATTGAATGCTTTACAATATGCTTTATTTTAGAGGTAAATCAATGTCTAGTAATAATTACTTGTTTAGGAATGGCAGTATTATGTAGTACTGGTAATTAAGTTTTGCAAGTAGTATGCTCTCAGTTATTTCAAGGCAATGAGTTTGCATGGTTATTATGACAAAAGATGGACCGCTATTCTGTTTTTTAGGTCTTTTCATTGATCCAATGTGACATCTCAACATAATGTCTGCCAGACATGTAGAGAAAATTACACCAGAGCAATGATTTTCACAGAAGTTAATTGCAGTTCGTTAAAGCTTTTTTGGGGTGTATTTTAGCCACTCAGACTTGTCAAGTGGGCCACTTCTCTAGCTCTGCTAACTATGATTGTTGCTCCTATTTTGCAAAGGTGCATCACTGGCAGAAAGCCAGAGGAAGTGTTGGAGAAATTGCTGGATGGACTGTCTCTAATAACCAGGAGATTGCTCCTGGATTGTATTCAATTGGCATATTGAACAGGCCTAGACCAATTCTCGGGGAGAATGAGAAATGAGTGGACTGAAAAGGTAGATTATTATTTATGTGTTTTTTGAAGCAAGAACCATACAAATCTCTGGGAGAATGTTGCACCACAAACGGCTGATGCCATTAAACATGTTTACAATACTTTTTTGAGCACCCAGTTCATTACCTGTGCATACCCTACTTTTTACAAATGAGCAGTTATGCCAGGACCACTAACAGAACAGCCCTCACGTTTATGTTTGTTTTTCTGCTCATTTATGTGAGACTTAGTAAGACAACTGAAAATCCAGTTTTTTCTTGAAACATCAATGAAATTTTGTGGATATTGTTATATTATAATCACTATAGTAGGACACTTAAGCATTGTCAAGTATTGGCACATAGATACAGGTGAGAAGCATGGTTGTGCTGGAGTTTACAAATGATTAAACTGAAAAGATTTTAAAGCTTTATTTTTTGAAGGCATGTTAAAACATCTGGGGTGTCTTGGCTCTGGTGGTTTCTCTGGGGATTGAACAATCAAATCCCAATCCTTCATATTATGCTATAATATTCTGTAAATGGATTAAAATACATTTAAAAAATATCACAATAGTGTATGTGCACAGCAGGCAAAACCTCACACTCATGAGCTTTTCAAATAAGAAAATGAAATAGTGCATAGATTAACTGATGATTTTCTCCTTCTGCATAAATCCTTATATCTCGTGTTTTCTTACAGAACAACAGTATCAGAGGAACACTGCAGGAGACAATTAGTCAGTGGATGCTGTAAGCTATTGGTGTTGTAGAATAGGAGGTCTGGCATCTTGACGTGCTACAAATTGAGCTCAAAATGTTGCCTTAAATCCTATAACTGACATACTCAAATAATAATTTTTTTACTGCAATGTGGTAACTGAAATAAACATTTCCTTCGGACTGCGATACTCTAATTACTCGTGTTTAAGACGTGGTTCACTGATTTAACTGTTTTACTGTTGTTAAAGGTAATGCTCTGGATAATCACATCCGTCTAGCAACTTTATAGTAGAAATGAAAATATACACAGCAAATTAGATTAATATATTGAATGACACAGGGTGTTAAAATGCAGTTTAAAGTTAGAATTAGAATTAGAATTAGAAATAAGAAATTGCTTTGGTGCCAGCACGTAAACTGTATAGGTTCTGGCCACTAACATTGCTTTGCAGAGAGAACGATGTGTTCTGTGCTGGCTCATAGCCATATTAGAGTATTGCAGTTGTGGCACAGAAGTAACGGAACATCACATAATATGGAGGTTGATGAGAGCTTTCCGTCTGTGTAAAAATGACGAAAAGGGAGGCTCAAGCCTTTTCCAGGAATTCTGGAGATGTTATATAGAATTTCAGATTGGCAATCACAAACCTCCTTTCTTGGTCTGTTCTTTATTACTTGCTCTCGTTTCTAAGAAACAATGACAATTTGTTGTGTGTGTGTGTGTGTGTGTGTGTGTGTGTGTGTGTGTGTATATATATATATATATATATATATACAGTATCTCACAAAAGTGAGTACACCCCTCACATTTTTGTAAATATTTGAGTATATCTTTTCA
>JAOYSI010005685.1:0-13377 GCA_025775065.1 Hiodon alosoides
TACCCGGCAGCCCCCGCGAGGGTGGCTACAGTCCATAGCAACGGGGAGACGCACTTCGCCATCCCCGTTACAATACTATATAGCAGTAGCGTTTTCATTCTGTTCAATTATATTTTTTATGAAAAATAAAATATACATAAACATGACAAGTATTTTCTTTCTATCATTAATGTAATAAGCATAACAAATGAACAGTTGCGAAAAGATTCATTTTTATTAAATCAGAATAAATAAAATGCAGCATAAATAAAACACAGAATGCCTGTGGTATGCACAGTAAACCATTCTAATTTCATATTATACAATGATATTTTTATAGATGAAAAAATTAATGAAACCACACAAGTGAAATGTTCATGACAAAATGTCTGCGACAGCTTGCGAGTGCTCTCTGACGCACGGAATTTACGTCGGCGTCTGAATTGCTCACTGCTGAAATTTAGTGGGCTCGCTGCTATTCACTGCATAGGTAATAGTGAATGAGTGAACGATTTCAGACACAGAAGAAAAACCGGCACCTTTAGACGTAATAATCCTGCGACAAAGAGCCAGTGAGATTTGCTATTGCGATTTCGACTGCTAACTTTGATGCAGTAAGTGACAGTAAGTGTTTTTTTTTTTTAAACAGATTATCGTTATAAGTAATGTATCGTCTCTTCTGTTCTAAATGGTTTGTCTCCGGCGTTTCCTTGACGATTGGAGCGGGAATAGGCGCTTCTCTAACTGTCGTATACACCGATGGAATTAAGAAGACACACGATTCGTTCCATGACCTTGTCAAGCGTATACCAGTTATTCCTATCCCCAGTGTAAACGCGCATACTGACCCTGCTCTTTATAAAGTAGGCATTCCTAAAGCCACGGTGTTGATGAAGTACGGATTCCCATCCCTCTCTAATATCAAGACTAGAGAATCTTATGTGATGTCCTATGACGCTAGAAATAGGAATGCACATTGGGTTATCGAACAACTTAACGTAGATACATTAAACGGGTCTTCGAACAGAAAATTTTGTGAATTCAAGGAGGATGATTCGGTGCACGTTTACCACAGGGCTACGAACCCCGATTACAAACATAGCGGGTTCGATAGGGGACATCTTGCCGCTGCGGCGAATCACAAATGGAACCAAAAAGCAATGGACGAAACATTTTACTTAAGCAATGTTTCACCACAGGTAAGGGAACGTTTTACGTTAATTAAGAATAAACTTTGCGCATTTCTACTATTTTGACTAATTTATTTTCTAGAATCCACATTTGAACCAAAATGCGTGGAACAACTTGGAGATGTACTGTCGCTCTCTTACCAAACACTACCGCAATGTGTTTGTGTGCACTGGGCCGCTTTACCTACCCAGGTGAGAACTACTCTAACTTGGCCTCAATACAACTGTAGCTGTGCTTAAAATGCCTATTGGTGTCTTAACGTTGTCTTAGCGGATTTCTATATTCATTTTGAGAATTGTTTTTGAAACTTGTGTCATTGTCTGTAATATAACTAACTTTGAGATCGATGAGTCAACATTCTTTTCACATTGCCTGTCTTTGCAAATTAAAACTATTTAAAAGTTTTGCAGAACTTCTGTCTAGACCTTTTTTCACATTGATTGAAATGATGTAACTATTTTACTTGTTTCAGACAAGAGTCTGATGGAAAGATGTATGTGAAGTATCAGGTGCTGGGGAAGAACAATGTTGCAGTTCCTACCCACTTCTTCAAGGTGGCCATTCTTGAGAACGAGAAGGGTGAGGTGGAGCTGCGATCGTATGTAA
The DNA here is from genome assembly GCA_025775065.1 of Hiodon alosoides. Taxonomy (NCBI): domain Eukaryota; kingdom Metazoa; phylum Chordata; class Actinopteri; order Hiodontiformes; family Hiodontidae; genus Hiodon; species Hiodon alosoides. Next base: position 1,777 of record JAOYSI010005685.1, read on the forward strand.
TGCCCAACATGGCTGTGGATGAGAAGATTCCCCTTGAGCGCTTTCTCGTGCCAATAGAGAGCATTGAAAGAGCATCTGGACTCCTCTTCGTGCCAAACATACTGAAGAAAACGACCAACTTGCGGGCAATAACTGCAGGAAGCATATGAGGTCCATACCCTACCAAATGGTACAATCTTAATTTCTGATTTATTTAAGGTCTTAGATTAGACACTGGAAACCATTTGAAACTGCTTTGTGATTTAAGCAAGATTCATGCATACAGGAATAATGTAATTATTTATGTACAGTGAAACAATTCATTATGTGTCCAAATTACAAAATGAATTGTTTCTTTGACATTATTTGGGAAGGGACTCCTGGTGTTCCACCTAATCAGTCTAACTGAAATGCCTCCAAAACCTGGCTCTCAAGAAGTGGAGTTTTCCATCCCTGGTTTAGAGACCTTGAGAAGGTTTATGGTCATTTTGCTCCAGGTAGTGTGTCGCATAGCCCTGTAATAGTTGAAAAGTTCTACCTCAGCAGCTTCTTCTCAAGCAGTGAATGGGTAAGAAACTCCAGTCATGGCTGGGCCACGAGATGTACTGGTTGTCTTTCGGCTAATTGAATGTAATTACAGCCAAGATTGGATGTTAAGACCACTGGAGTATAGCCTGACCAATGTTGAGCCTATGTAATTTCCATATAAGGATCCTTCTGTGAAGTGTTAACTACTGTACAAATCTGAAATTAGGTAATTAAGTTTTGCAGTTGTTTTAATAAAATAGGAAATCATTTTTGTGGTTGGTGTAGTGTCTAGATTGATGGGATGCAACGTCAAGCTATTCACAGAGGCGTTACTTTAACTGCTGCAAGATAAAAATAGTGTAAAAACTAAGTTAACAGCCCTCGTTGAATTGTTTAATAGACATACGTAGCTCACTCCAGGACTACCTGTGCTCTTGAAAAAATTTCAGCTGAACCTTACCATTAAAAGTAATCTAAGTCAAGTGGTTTCTAAACTCCCTAAAAAAAAAAAAAAACTTGACCCAAATACACACTAATTCAATTCAATTTTTCAATTCAAAAGTGCTTTATTGGCAGGACTTACAATAGCAGGTGTTGCCAAAGCAATTATACAATATATACATGTAGAAAAAAAAACCATATCGCTACTAACAATAAACTATACATATAATAACTATAAATGTATCAGGACAGTAAGTATTTACATAATGCATACATGCCTACAATACTCAACAACATATATACTGTTATATACATAAGTGTGTGTGTCTCTGTCCAGAGCTCTCATTGTGTGCCCCTCAGTCTATGACATGCAGATGCAGGCTGTGCTGCTAGGATTGGGACTTTTTCGGGGTAGGAAATTTAGGAGGGAATTTGCACATTTTTAAAAATAGGTTAGTCTATTTTCTGAGTATTTCTTACATTGAAGAAGGAAGTGCATCTCTGTCTCGACCTCTCCTGTCTCACAGTGACAACAAAGCCTTTCTTTAAGAAGCCGGGTCTGCCAGTGACGGCCTTTCTCAATGGCCAGGCTGTGGTCGCTGAGCCTGTACTTGGTCAGGATCTGTCTCTGCTTTGGATCTCTGACAGTAGAGAGATACTCTGCCAGAGTGTAATCTCTTTTTAGGGTCTGATAACAATCCCGTTTATTTTGGGATTTTGTTTCAGATTTTGGTTAGTTTTATAATTTGGTTGACTCTGATTTGGGGCAGACCTGAAGCTGGTTTGTTATAGTATCATTAGTTGTGTTCAGTGCAGTGAGCTTCAGGGCTAGCTGATTTAGAGGACTCTTTTCAGGGCTGAGCTCTTGGGTTTGCATGGCCTAATACTGGTGGGAGTCTGGTTCACTTTTCTTTAGGTGCATCCAAAATTTTAGTGCTCTTTTCTTTGAGTGTTGGGTAACGGCCTAATTCTGCCCTGCATGCATGATTTGGTGTTTTTCTTTGCACCTGTAGGATGTTTTTGTAGAGTTCAGCATGCAGGGTGTCGGTTGGTTGTTTGTCCCATTTAGTGTAGTCCTGTTGACTGAGTGGACCTCATATCTCACTACCTGGATGACACTGTCAATTAGTTTTAGCCATATTTTGAATTTTCTTTTGATGGCTTTCTTTGATGGCTCTTCTGGCTTTTTCCTTTTGTGCATTCACTGCTAGGATAAAGCTCCCTGACACACTGATAGTCAGGCCCAGGTAAGTGTAGTCTGAGGTGTGTTCTAGTGTAGTGTTGTTTAGGGTGAAGTGGTATCTGTTTCTCTGAATTCTGGCCTTTTTCTGAGAAATCCTTATTTTGGTCTTTTTAAAGTTTACTGCCAGGGCCCAGGTCTGCCGGTTTTGATTTTTTTTGTTTGAGGGTGTATTTGTAGTGTTTGTCTCACAGTACCTCAGACGCAAGTCTGTCTTGTGGTTGGAGTTTGATTAAATTATTTTCTTAGATTTGTTCGTATTGATTATTCATCAAACTGACCGTTTCTGATCTATTTAATATTTCCCATTATGGCTGCTTATATCACTATATATACACTACATCACACCCAATCAAAATAGTGAAGTTCTCACACAGGGTATTTTTATTTACACAAGACGCAGGCATTGTTGGGTCAACCAAGCTTGGTGGCCAGTTCCTTGGCTTTAGCCTTCTCCAGCTTGGCAATGCGGGCTGTAGACTTGGGCCCCATTATTCCACCCCCCCAGTGACGACGGATCTGAAAAGATAGGGATAGCAAATTAAAAGATGCCAATTTCTGAACTTTAAGTACCAGTTAGACAATTCTGCAGCCACAAATGAAACTGGAGGACAAGGCTCTCACCTCCTCATATCGATCATTGTAATTGGTCTTGATGGCTTCCACCAACTTCGCAAGAGCACCTTTGTCCTCACTGTAGAATACAAAATGAGCACACTCATAAAAAGTTAATCAGCACTCGTATTTCTACCCTTAGGAAGCCCTTTAGATCAGCATTCTTGAGCCCTGGCCTAGACACGCTGATCCCTTTTAAACCAGTCACTTGTTTAAGAGGTTCAAGTCGTATCTTCGGTAGAACTCCTGAATTAAATTCCAACCAAAATATACAAGTTCTCCACAACAGGTGTCCAACTCTCAAAGGCAAAACCAACAAATTATCTATATAAAATCTGGTGGTTTTATTTGAAAACAAAACTTTAGCAATCATTAGCCAACCCGATACAACAGCCATCTAGTTAACGTAATGCTAGCATACGTCGATCCTGGCGCAGTACCAAATTATAAAAACTGTTCGGATCACTTTTTAGAAATAACAGCAGAAGTGCTGTGAGGAAGTATTTCGCTTATGAAGCAAATGAGCGGGGCAAAGCAAAATATCCAAGCCAACACAAACAGTGCTTTTAGAAGGTACAAGTAGGCAACACCTCAAATTTAGCAAAGCATTTGCAATGACCGTTAATTCAGACAAGTTAGCATAGATCATTAAATCAATGCATCACTTACGTTAAGTGTATGCATTTCATATCTATTTTACTGAGGACATATTTAAGTGATGCATTGATACTTCTTCCGGGTCATGTTTATGAGAAGACTTCCACGATTTCCCCATCAACCCCTGAATTATCTCAGCCCAAAGTAAGTTTTTATACATGCACCATTTCATGGTCACTTAATTATCCATGTTTTATTATAAACAAGGAAGAGCACAGACTTAAATTGCCTTGTTTTCAATTGTAAAGAGGGCAAGGGGCGCGATTACCCACAAGAGGTCCAGAGGGGCGAAAAAACTACGCTGGTCTCCCCTCGTAGACAGTGAGAAACTGCTACATAGCTCAGCATCAAGTTTGAGTTCTAGCTAGCTAAATTGCTGCCAACCCTAAACTTCTGTAAAGTTCAGAAAATTGCCAGAAAACAGAGGAAGAAGCAAGGAAGTCCAATTCTTACGGTTAAAGTAGTGTTCAATAAGAAATACGCAAGTAGTAAAAAAGAGGGAGCTGACAATGTCACATTAATAGCGAATGTCTGTAGCATTTTACTTTTCACTGAATAACCAGCTTGCTATGTAAATGGGGATACATTAAGAGGTAGCTAGTTAGCTCCACCATTTAACCAAACTGGCTAGATAAAATGAAATGCTTTAAGTGCCAATTGGAGAGAAAAAAAATGTAATTTAATAAAAACATATCCAACAACGCAGTTAATCAGGTAAAGCTCAAAATAACATTAACATTTTGTAAAAACACAGCAACCAAAAAATATATATTTTTTTACTTGCGACACAAAAATATCACTGAATCCTAAAGTTATCACAGGCACTTGCAAATGAGTAAAATGCTCAAATCATACAGCCTTGGTTATACTATACGAAAACAGATTGGCTTTACATTAAATTACTAATTAAATACATTTAAGACAGGAGTTAGTCTGACATGTATTGGCCCTTGATTGTTATTCTACTATAATACTCTTATAATACAGCGTTACATACACAACCTGGCTGGTTTATGCTTATTTTACACACCTCAGTCATAAAAGTACATGTACCTATCTAGGTCTCCAACTGCCCATATAACACTTTCTGCGATCAACAAAAATGTAATTTTATATACACACACACACATATATATACATATATACATATATATACACACATACATACATATACATATATATATATATGTATACACACACACATATAATCAGACACAGCAAATTCCATAGAGCATTCCGTTCTCCTAAGGAGACAAACCCATTTGGATCCGAAAGGCTTTGAGATACCGGTGACTTACGGGTTGGTCTGTGTGAAGGCCACTGAGGTACACGTCTTCCTGTGGACAAGGCGGCCAAGTCTAGCCTTGCCTTTCACAATACAATAGGGGACGCCCATCTTGCGGCACAGTGCAGGCAGAAACACCACAAGCTGTAGAGAACAAAATAATTCATCTAGTTAGCCCCAGACTGCTCATAAATGCCCAATTTCTGAGAAATGAATCCAAGGGACAGGGTGAACAATTTCCCTTTTAAGAAAAGCTACTGCCGTGTGCACTTGTGGACAAATACAGCGTTGCCCAACTAAAGGTTTGATCTGTGTAAGATTGACGGCCTACCTCAATGGGATCGACATCATGGGCTATGACTACCAGCTGGGCCTTCTTGCTCTCCACCAGAGTGGTGACTGTGTTCACACCTGCAAGGGCATCCAATGGCCCATTATTCACAATGAAGCTCACTTTAGAATAGAATGATGCCTTTTCAGAATACACAGCTCACTTATAACCAATGCTCAGTGTTAAAAAGCTCGTTTCATTCTACATAACAGATTCAGGTGAAGAAATTCAGTCATCACAGCATTGGAATAAAAGCCATTTAATAAAACTCATCACTGATCACATGCCAGTGTAAGCTCAACTTAATGCATTTATAAGGTAAGCTCTCAAGCAGAAGTCCACCCCCTCACATCCCCACGATGCCTGACCTGCTCTAAGGACTGGAGGCCTCTTGGTGGGCGTATCTCCCTTGCCGGCTGCCTTCTGCTCTGCACGAGCCAGCAGCCTCTGTTTTTTCTCCTGCTTGGTCTCGGGCCGGTACTTATGAGCCAACTTGAAGAGCTGTGTAGCTGAAACACAGGAGAGCAATTGTGGCACACGTATCGGGCAGAAGTACAAAACTTTGTACCCTACCCTGAAGTAACACTCAAGAATGATTTAAAACGACCAAGAGCGACATAAGCACTTCACTTGGCGGATATGCTGGTGCATCAGCGATCTTGGTGGGATGTCAGCACTGTTGCTTAGATAGCAAATATTCCATCACATCATCTGCACAGCATGTAACCAAAAGCAACCCTAAATTGGTCAGTAAAAACACTTGTCACACAAGCCATCTACATTCCCTCCCCTTACTTAAACTTGTGATAATAATATATGCAGATGTACTGAATGAATAGAAAAATATTGCATTGCATGCAAGTTAAACCCTCAAAAAATGTCCGAGAACACTGCATTTCATATTTTCTGACCAGTCTAATATCTAATCAGTGAAATTTGGCCAGTGATTTTTTAAAATTTTATTTAAGTTTTTCAAATCAATGACTGCATTCTGTCGGTTACCTTGAAATGCATTTCACAAAGCACAAGTTTAATTGTTCACATCTATCCTTACATACATAGAAGCTAGATATGAAACCAGATGCAATCCCACAAAATGTTATCTTTAAAGTGAACACCACCTATTGCATATAGCCATTTTTGAGGCAATAGTGTTAATCGTACAGGAAAAACAATTTAATGAGCTTATGTTGGTCAGCTTATTTTCATGCCATCTTCAGAGAACCGTTTATTCCTTACCCGTCTGTCGGTCCAGAGCCTGGGTGAACTGGTTGATGGCGGGTGGCACCTTCAGCCTTTTGTACAGGATGGCACGCTGACGCTGCAGACGGATGTAACGTGGCCATTTCACAAAGCGCGTCAGGTCACGCTTCGGCTGAATGTCCTGCCCTGCAAAAAGCGGTTTTAATTTAGAAGAGCTGAATCCAGGGTGCATTAGCCATCCTGTTTTCAAGTTTGAGTATATTCTTTAATCTAAACTGGATTACCAATTTATAGCATCTCACCAGGTTTACACCATCAATTGTGCAACTCACCGATCCCAAAGTTCTTAGGCCTCTTTTCAAACAGAGGGTTGACCACTTTCTTGGCCTCCTGCTTCCTGGCCACAGAAGGGGCTGGTGCCACCTTCTTTCCCTTCGACTTTTTCCCCTTCGGCTGTCGAGACACAGAAACTCAATTAGGTGCCACATTAAGCAGATTTGATGGCAAAGACACACAGCAACTGCAATTGTTACACCTTATGTTGTTTGACTCAAGCCATGACTGGTTTCTAAGTTCTAGTACGAATTCAGGTTGTTACTAAACTATAAACACCTAGTATTAAGCATTAGAACGTCCTTTAAGTTTGAAAAGAAACGTGCAAAATGTAAGGTGTCGTTTTCAACACGTGCAAGTTGATGACTTTGTCTCTTGGGCCTCGGCTAACTGCGTATCGTTTTAATAATAATAATAAAACGACTGGTAAACTATACCAATTTAAAACTAAGTAACGGCAGCTAAATGTATTAATGGTAACTCAAATGTAAGTGGTTTCGTTAATTGTAAAAAAAGATAATGAAGGTTAGGTTACACTACTCAAAATAAAAATTGTTCAACGGCATCAGACTATTCCAAGGAATACCGATTTCAACATTAAAAACAGCGTTATGCACGCAATATGTACATACGCATAAGGTAATTATGTATAGTGGTAGATGTTCAGGGATTACTTTTGCTCTTCTTCCAAGTATATATCGGTACACTCACCATGTTGTCTAAGTCCAAAAGGAAGAAGAAGGCATTATGGGTAAATTAAGTGTCACACACAAAATATCGCGACAATGTCTGCTTGCGTCACGTTAAGTTGACCGTAAATCATGGTGAAGATGAGCATATACAGGCTTTACCAGTATGGATATACCTATCAAAAGATTCAACCATAAAAACAGATACTCTTAATAATACTTTATTTAATTACATGGCGTCTTATTTACATTATTGGTCTCATTAAATATTTGACAACATATTCAGAAACGTTTTAATATAGCGAGAACAATATTAATTAAAACAAATTTAAACGTATTTTTCCTTATTACGGTGGACAAAATAGAAAAAAAGTTTCAGGAAATTCAGCGGATTTTAAGGAAGTAAGTGTGCTGTTTCAGAATCTGCAGTTGGTTTTACGCCTAAACAATTCCGATTTAAACTGTTTTTGCTAGAATAAGGTCACCGTAAAAGACCGTAAGTGGTAAATAGCGCAACATTTCATTAAGCAGTTTCCAGTCGGAAAGAAGTCGGAAGTATTCTGTCATCATTTAAGCTACGCCTCCTTCTCTCAAGGAAGGGCAATTGAAGTGTTTTCATTATTTGAATTTGACAGAATTATTTCAATTATATTGGTCTATCTGTTGATGCATGTGAGGTATTACCCTCACATACATCTCACATTAGGCTCCTTATAAAAGATAACAACTCAAATTCCAACCACCATAAAACCCTGAAATGCCAAAAGCAGAGCCCAGAGCAGATCCTGAAGGTCACTGCGCTAACCCACTCTAACACCAATCAGCTTCAGGATAACACCAAAAGTCCAAATTGTAGTGCAAGACTCAAGAATATCTTACTCTTTAGGAGAAACACACACAAAAAACAAGTAAATTGTAATACTAGTGAGCCAAAAAATAGACATTATATCCTGTCCGAATACCTGCCTAGGGTCGAAAGACTATAAACAGAGACAGACGTTAACAAAGTACATGCTTAGTGAACACAGCCAGGCTGCTGAGACTTGCGAGCCCAGGCAGAAATGGCCACCCAAAGAGGACAAGCTGTGTGCTCCATATCCTCTTAACCAGTACAGCGCTGCCAAGTTGACAAGCACGTGTCGCAGCTTGAGGGACAGTGAGTGACACTTGAGGCTCCACAATAAATAAACCTACATGTACATTTAATTATTAAGTATAGTATGATTGATGTTGTTGTGATTTGATTTATTAAATTTATTTTTCAAACCATTTATTTGTTCTATGTAAAAGTGAACAATAGTCATCAATGCTTAGGCAATACTATGTATTGGTCATTTGAATTTGAAATTGAAATTGAAATTATATGACGTTATTTAATGAAGTTTGCATTGAAAACCGACTGGAAAATCTTACAATAGAAAGAAATGCTGTAATATACTGTAATACTTTAATACTGTACACACTATACTCCCACAGAAGAAATAGAGATGAGGTCAACCATGCATTACATATGTATATATACACAGCTCTGGAAAAAATTAAGAGACCACTCCAAATTTTTCTTAAATCAGCATCTCTACATGTATGGCAGCTATTCCATTCCAGTGTCTGTTGAATTCTGTCGTGGTTCCCAATTCGACAGCCAATGATTATTTTCAATCTTTTCCGTAAAAACTGTGGTTAGGAGATGGAGACTTGGTACTTCAGGAAATTAAGACTTTTATTATGTAAACACAACAAATACCGTGGTGTCCGCGGAACAACCCCACGAACACCCACGGCACACAGCCTTTTCTACAAATTCAAACATACCCGCCCTTCCTCTAATGGGAGGTGGCCACAGCACTCTCTTGAACTCCCCCCTTGAAAAAAATTACAAAAATTAAAAAACTAAATGATTGATTGCATAAGTTCTTGGAAGATAGGGGTTCTCCTGGAATATAAAGTATCAAGACATTTTCTCAGCCAGTGACAGAGAGTACCCCATCTCAAACGTAGTGCAACACAGCATTGACCCTGGTGAAGACAAACCAATTTGTGAGCCACCTCATCGAGTCCCTCTACAATTAGCATTGTTGAGGAAAAGAATTGTGGCAGACAGTGCCATTGAATCATCCGACAATCTCTGGGCTACACTGGTCAAACTGCTGCCCAAGAAATTGTCCCAATTTTGAGGCCCTGGACTGTATCGGCGGCTCTTGCTGGTTACACTACCTGTGTACCTGACGTTCAGACGCATGTGCACCACGCACCATTTGCGAGAAACTTTTTCTCAGAGAGAAACTTCATACATGGCAGCACTCACTTGGGCCATAGATCCCAGTCCGACCTCTACAGGCCAGTTGCTTGAGGTGCACCTGTCTGCTCTAGGTGAGCTGAAACTTGGGCAAAAGACTGCTGGCTGGTGAGTGGGTTTGAGAGCGTGAGAAAGCGTGAGTTGTGCTACAAACTCACCAGTTCGTTGACAGGCACCAATGAGATCCAGGAGCAAGTGTCAGATGTGGTGTACTTGGTTCGGCTGTGAACCCAGACGGTCATCTGGCTCTGTATGACGGTTATGAACACTATTCCCATTTCTGCTGGCTAACCTTTCATAACTTAAGGCACAAAAGCAAGTGGTGAAAGTCATGTAAACAGTGAAAGTCATGACAGGCAGGGTGACATAAGTGTTTGTTTGAGAGGGGAAAAAAATTCAGAATTTGCCTCTGGAACCTCTGTGGCTTAGCACATTGTTAGATTTTTTTTCAGTTGATTTTTTATTACAATTTTGGTAATCTCTCTTGAAGGGTTCAATCGATCATGTTGCTTTGAGGCTGCATCACAGACAATATTTCCATTGTTTCATTTTGGACCAAGCTGCTTCCAATTGTAGAAAATTGAATTGGGTTCAGAAGCCTTTCTTCACCTGTCATCACTGTATTGGGTTTTTTGTTTTAAGTTGAGCTGTATTCACAGTAACTCATACTCTGTACGTCATACCTGTAAGAAGGGAAGAACAAGTCTTGAGGCAGGAAATCTAAATGACATAAGTTTACATGAAACAAATGTAAGAATGAAATGTTTCAAAATCTGTAATAAAGTTTCCCCACAATCCAGTGGCGATGTCTCCCTGGGGAACCCTTCAGAAAAGGGAACCTGTTGAATTTCTGTTTCATAAAACACAATCTTGGAATCTATTTTAGAGCCAGACGAGGGGGGATGTAAAAAGCAGAGTCCAGTGATCTGTGTTTATCCCCTCGCAGTCTCTGAGTTCCTCGCTAGGTCAGCAACACGTTGGGTGATGACCAGTCCGGGCCAGGACTTGCAGCTCAGTTTGCTGTGGGCCCCTGGTTCTGATGCAGACTGAACTCCTTGGCTTTCAGTCGCAGGCTGGCGATGCTGTTTGCCATTTCAACACCCTGTCTGGCCAGCACAGGTGTGCTTGAGGTGCTACAAGGGGGAGCTGTACTGAAGAAGGGAAGCACAACAGAGAATTGGTCAGAAACAGTAGGCTGAATAATACGTTTAAAGAACATTATAAAGCTGCTTAACCAGCCTTCAGAGAGATCTGTGTCTTTACCAAAATACTCTCTCGGAATAGTTCAAGAGAGAATAAATAATTCTAATTACAGTAAATGTAAAGAAAACACATACGGCACTCCTTTTTTACTTTGTGTTAGCTACCTCTGCTCTCCAAACCAAATAGTTGAATGCTTAAGTACCACATCTGCCCTACATTGTTGTCTGGAATGCCTTTCTGCTGAATTGATTTTTAAGGTAACCCTATTCTGGTGATGCCTCAATGCCACATCACATACAATATTACCTTTAATTCTGTTTGGACTAACCTTCATCTGATTGTAAAATATCTGTGCTTTTTCACATGTGAAGTGCTACTTGCATTTTATAGCGACAACGCTGAAAGTGGGGTTCTCACTTATAAACAGTATGGGCCCAGGGTTACCTGTAGGATTGTGACGATGTCCAGGTAATGTAGTCTGAGCTGAGGGGGGTAGGGCGAGGGGCCACCGGTTGCTCGATGACCACGTCCTGGCTATGGGACTTCAGAAGGCTGGTGGAGCGGCTGGCAAGAATGGCCCTCTCGTTTCGACGAAATTTCGCTCGCCTGTTCTGGAACCAAACCTGTAGGATAGAATAAATAAATAAATAATAAATAAATAAAGTGCGCAGCTGGTATGAGTTGGATGAGTTTCCATGCAATGTCTTACCCCATGTTACTGATTACAATACAAAGTGTGTGCATGCATGTGTAAGATGGGATAGATGTTCCAAATGAAAATGATATTTTGTAATATATATA
>JAOYSI010005686.1:0-13377 GCA_025775065.1 Hiodon alosoides
CCCCCCCCCCCCCCCCCCCCCCCCCCCCCCCCCCCCCCCCCCCCCCCCCCCCCCCCCCCCCCCCCGCGCGGCTCGAGGACTGAGAGGTGGAAAAGCAGTCTGTTACAGGGCTCAAAACCAGGAGGCTCGGCAGACCAACACAGGAACCAGTCGACTCAATGGTTACTCGTCTATGTAAATCTTGTTTTGATGTAACCAGTGTGCGGAATTGATTTCTCAAACTCACATGCTAAATAATAATAACAGTATTCAGGTTATTCTTCTTCTGCTTTTACTACCATAAGGACTTGCTATATCTCAACAGACTGCGGAATCCATCGAAAAATCCCAGTTCCGCCCGGTTACATTTCAATGCTGAACCACACGGGGGAAGTTACTCATAGAGTCGGGTCAAAATGGCTTCGTGTGGAATGGAAAAAATGACACTTTAGCAAAGTATAAACTTAGATTGTCAGTATTAGAGCAAAAGTCGAGATTAGAGAAGGGTAGAAATGAAAGGCCAGTGTACATTTTGCTACACAGAATGGCAAACGTGTGTTGGACTGGCAGTATGAGGTTCTTCAATTAAAGTGATCGTTTACTTAAAAACCTGTAATATTATGAATGTAATTTTAGATACTCGGGGAACTTTTATTAATGATCCTGCATATTTAATGCCATTGCTCATTAACTGAATAAAGGAATGAAGAAATCACCGATGTCACCGTGGTCATCTGTATTACCCTCTGCACGGAGAAAAGAATTCAAGAGAAATTATTCTGTATTTAACTTGATTCGATAATGCAGTAGACAGAAGACGTCTACAAAAATGCGCCAAAATTACAAGTAATTGAACAAGTGAGAGGAGGACTGTAGCACGCCGACGTTAAGGACCTTAAGCCCTTTTGTTTGTGGGATTAAAATAATCTAAATTTACATTCGGCTGTTTAATGGGCTCGGCCCCCAGCAGTGGTTCCTGACAAATGTAAATATTTCCCCTCCTACGCTAAGTGAATGAGCAGGTCGTCGTGTAATCCCGTGGCTTTTCTCCACGCCTGCTTGCCCCCTTAGAAGAGATGACAAAAACAATAATACTGAATATTTTGTGCAGAAAACTTACCTAAACCTGACCTGAAGTGTGAGTTATTTATTTGAGGGTTTTTCTCACCCTCAACAGGAAGCAGAAGAGATCACATGACAGTGTAAGTAGTAATACCAAACAAAAGCCTGAACACGGCGTGTTTGTGTGAGCGTGTGTGTGTGAGTGTGTGTGTGTGAGTGAGCGTGTGTGTGTGAGCATGTGTGAGCGAGCGTGTGTGTGAGTGAGCATGTGTGAGCGTGCGTGTGTGTGAGTGAGCATGTGTGAGCGAGCGTGTGTGTGAGTGAGCGTGCGTGCGTGTGAGTGTGAGTGAGCGTGTGTGTGTGTGAGTGAGCGTGTGTATGAGTGTGTGTGTGTGAGTGAGCGTGCACGTTGTCTGTTACGGCTGGCCAGTGTCGGGTCGGCTGCTCTCCCGGCCTAGCCCTGGCAACAGTGGCCGGTGGGGAAGGCATGCGTGCCGGAGCGCGGGGAGCATTTCCTGTGGAACAGAGAGAGTGCTGCCCCTGCCGAGTGCCCCGGCCCCCTTCCCCCGCTCACACGCTCCCCTCACGCATTGTTCTGAGGCCCTGGGCCGTGCCCCTCTCCCTGGGGTGGACAGGAAGACGCCCGGGACATTCCGTGCTGCTAGGCTGGTAATACAGGCTGCACACACACACATACACACTCTCACTGTAGACACCGACAGTTAATTAGATTTCGGCTGTGTCTGACAACAGCAGGCAGTGCTTCCTTGGGTGCTGCGCTGTTAAAATGTTCCCCGGAGCCCGGCAGACCCTCCGCCCCCTCTCCTCCTCTTCCTGCCCTGCTGCCCTCCCCCGAATCCAGGCAAAAGGAGGGGTCCAGCTGTTCTCTGCTTGTGTTCTCTGCCCAGGCTTTGCCTGGTAACTGCATCTGGCCCACTTTACCGGAAACCTACCTGAGGTACCAAAACTAAAGTTGAGATATTTCCTATGGATTAAAAAAAAGCTGGGCCTCTGCCACAAATGTACCTCCATGTGGATTCATGTAGAAAGTTGGTGAAACCACCGGGGCTGGGTTGCAGGAATTTCTGTAGGGAGCGTTTATGGTCTGTCACGTTACACCTGGTGTGTTCCAACGTGTGGCCTATGCTGGATCTGTCAGTGAAAACGCAATCTTCAGGGCTATAGAGAGTATTCTCACGCCACTTGCTTTACGTCCATGCCGCATACCAAACAACCCATCATGATGAATTACAATTTTCAGGTCTACGTGTGTGTCTGTCTACCTGCTTTCTGTGCATTTGTGTGCCTGTTAATGGCCTACGGTCACCGTCTACTACTCTGCTGTGAATATGGACAGGAAACCTTTGAAATAGTCCAAGGTGTTTGGGTTAGTCAACCCTGGGTGAGCTGCGACTAAGAATGAAGCCCGCAGGTTATTGATCTTTTGGCCTATTGATCACCGTTGATACAGTGTGATGGCCACCGATGGTAGATCTATAGGCATATAAGGCTAACTTGTAGTCACGCTCTAGTCTCCCGTTTCTATAGGTCATGCAGACCGTAAACCTAAATTAGCGCTACATCGGTAAAGCACTGGCCCAATGGGAGCAGCCGTCAGCGTTTGGGCCGACGCCGCTTCACACTCACTTAGCCCTTTTACTGCCGCCTCATTGCGTTCGCCGCTGGATTCTCACACTCGAAGGCAACTTCAGGCACACAGAACCTTGACCGCCTGCTTCTCGGTGTGCTGTTACACTTGGGTTTTATTACCCCCCCTCCCCCCCCTCTCATTAGAACCAAAAAACCCATTCCATTAGAGGAGCAAACTTAGAAAGACGGGTTTGCCACAAACTAAAATCAATAGAGGATTGGGTCGGGCTGCTGTGCAAACTGTCATTAGATAAAAAGGAGACATGGATTACGATGATATGTTGTGACTCTTGGCTGCCACTGCTGGCCACATATTTAGCACCACTTTTCCCTTTTAAAACGTGTCAGGTTTGCTAAGATGGGAAAACCATGGGGAATCTTTCATTCCGCATTGTCTGATATAAATGAATGCTGAACTTAGCAGGGGACGTCCCTTCTGAATCCCACGTGAACGTGTTCATTCACTGATTTGATGCATTAAACAAAGAAAATCAGGAATTACTATGAACTTTTTAAAGTACAGTGAAACTACCGTATTAGATACAATGATCAAACGGAGAAATGCGGAACAGTAACAAATCAGTTTATATGCATTATGCTTTAGAATACATTATGCTGTATATCAGTTAAAAGTGTTGTCCCCTGTTATCAGCACTGTTTCAGTTTTAATATTCAGGTTAGTCTTTCTGCCTGCCTTTCTTTGTCCTGGGAAAGCCAGTGTTCTTGTTTGTCCTGAAACCTGGGAACCCCTGAGGGTCCACTGGCTTCCAGGGAACAGCTCAATATCCCCCTGACCCTCCCATCCTCTCTGGTCAGTTCAGGGTCATTCCACTTGTTGCAGGAGGTGAGGCAAAACTAATCCCCACAGCCTGAATGGCTGTGTTTACACTGTGAGGGATTAGGAGCAGCTCAGTGCTATCACTTCCTAGGATCATGGTGATTGGGGGTCTCTCTCTCTCTCTCTCACTCTATTTTCAGGGTTTCCAATTTTACAAAAAGAGAAACTCAACTGTACATATTTTTCCCAGTGTTTATATCGGACGGCAGTCGCTGGACGTAAACAACGATCCTGTGTGTGTTTTCAGGGAGGACCGGGAGCGATGGATTCGGGCTAAGTACGAGCAGAGGCTGTTTGTGGCGGTGCTGCCCTGCGCTGAGCTGCCTCTGGGCCAGCAGCTGCTCCGGGCCACGGCTGAGGAGGACCTGGGCAGTGTGGTTCTGCTGCTGGCCCGCGGCTCCCGGGACGAGGTCAACGAGACGTGCGGGGAGGGCGATGGCCGTACCGCTCTGCACCTGGCCTGCCGCAAGGGCAACGCCGTGCTTGCCCAGCTGCTGATCTGGGTAAGAACCCACCCGCTCTGCACTGCTGCCATGAAAGATTACTCACGTGCTTCCTTTCCTGTCCTCTTCACTGTTCTGTGTTTAATATGTTACTCATCCTCCTCTTCCTCACCACACTCATTTATCCTCCAGTCTGCTGCATGTTACTCGCACTGATCTTATTTCCACAGTACATTACTCTCCGCTTCCTGTCTGCAGTATATTACTCTCCGCTTCCTGTCTGCAGTATATTACTCTCCACTTCCTGTCTGCAGTATATTACTCTCTGCTTCCTGTCTGCAGTTTATTACTCTCCTCTTCCTGTCTGCAGTATGTTACCCACCACTTCCTGTCTGCAGTATATTACTCTCCACTTCCTGTTTGCAGTATGTTGCCCTCCTCTTCCTGTCTGCAGTATGTTACCCATCACTTCCTGTCTGCAGAATGTTACCCACCCCTTCCTGTTCGCTGTATGTTACTCTCCCTGCTCTTCTCTCCACAGTATGGAGTGGACCTGATGGCTCGCGACGCCCATGGAAACACGGCCCTTGCATACGCACGTCAGGCCAACAGCCAGGAGTGTGTGGATGTCCTGCTGCAGTATGGCTGCCCCGATGAGCGCTTCGCCCTTATGGCCACGCCCAACCTCTCCCGCAAGAACAACAACCGCAACAACAGCTGCAGCAGCGCAGGAAGCTCAGCTGGATGGATGCCCACCATCATCTGAGCACCCCCACTACTGCCCCTCTCTGGAGGCCTCCAGTACTGCTGTAAAAGTCTTGCTGTTCCTCCTATTACCACACAGGCACACTACAACACAATATATAAAAGATTGTAAACAGAGAACTTGCAGCAACAGAAAATGTGAGGATTGGCAGGTGGGGCTTTTGGAAGAGTCAGAAGAAGCTGGCGAGCCACTTGCCTCACCAACAGAATTACGGGCGTCCTCGCTAACGTTGTAGATATGTTTGTTTTTGGTCCTGCCTTGGTTCTGCTGGGACTGGCAGATCCATCCGTCCTCGTAGGCTACAAAACTGTGCCTGTGTCCCTGCTTGTGCTCAGTCCTGTGTGGAGCCCTCTGCAGTGCCAGCCACTCTACCCTAATTCTGTCCCACTGCATGCTGTCAGATATTGGGGGGGTGGAGAGGAGGCCGCCCTTCCACCTTTCCATGGACCATAGAGAACTCACCTGTGTATATACCTGAAGTTAACACTGAATCCATCAGCCTGTGCTTGGATGAAGTCAGAACAGTGCCACACTAGGCAATGCGGAGCCCCAGGTCTAGGGCAATCTCACTGGATCATTCCTGATCAGTTCTTTTGTCTATAGTTTACTTTTCCTTATTATACAGTGTCGTTTGTGCTTCCCTTTGGTCTGTTTTCAGTGATTCTGCTTGCTTTTGTCGTGACTTTAAAGGGCGAAAGCAGTGTGTCCTCCCCTGAATTATTAAATTATAATTTTTTTTTTATTTCAAGAATGTGAAAAATATCTGAGAACTTTTTTTTTTTTTTTTTTTATCAAACATTTCAAGTTTGACTGCATGATTAATTTCTTTTTAAATTAAAAACAAGGGTTTTTCGTTGTGTCATAGTTGTGAATGTTCCATCCTGCGTTATTAGACCAATTGATCCGTTCTATGAGGACACCATCATCACATCAGGGACCAGAGACTGTTTTACCATATGTTCCACTACACACAATCCTCTGCTCCCGTACTGCACATTTCAGTCACAACCTTCAACCACATATGAGAAAAGGGAATTTACTGCATTCTTGTTGTTGTCATCGTTGTTGTTTAGTGTTTATTTGTTTATTTGTTAGTGTTCTATTTTGTTCTCCATGAGAAGTGAGGAATAAATGCGTTTTCTCACATCACTAATAATATAGATGTGTTTTCATAGCAACACCCTAATAAACAAAAAATGAACTAAATGGATTTCCCAAAGAAAGTGCAGGTAATTGTGAGCATGTTTTGAGACACAGGTCCTTCAATAACAGACCCATTACAGCTCCCTGGAAGACGCTTGGTGCGGACAGTTAACTTTCTCGCAGGGTTTCAGGACCGTCGACCCCATTGACAACTCTCCTCCAGTGGGAAAATGAGAGCTTGTGCATCTGGAAATGGAAATATACTCACAATGTTAATGCTGTGCTTGATTTTGCATGAAGATCCGGACGGGCCGAAGCTGCCTTTTTTTAATGACTGGAAGAACAGCCGTTAGTTTCCGATCAGCATACCTCAGGCCTTCTCTCAGCGTCTCCCCTGACTCTCTCTGGCTTTTTCATTTGGTTTTTGTCAATGTCTGTGACTAGTGTTGTCTTTGACTCCTGAATCTCTTTCAAATGTCCGGGCCAAGTGCTTCTCTGTTTGTCCTTGTCCGTTTTTGCGTTTGCTTCTGTTTGCAAACTCTTTTAGTAATTTATTTTATATACCAGCCAGAAATATGAAAATGTACATATGATACATATTATTTTGCCTTTTTCTTTGGTGGATACTAGTAAAAGTCAAACAATTTATTTGGGACAGATGATATAATTTAAAAGTTACTTTTTTCCATCTCCATCCTTTCCCTGTAATTCCTCTGTCTTCATCCTTTTTTCTGCAGATCTTATCTGCCTCTCCTTCACACACACACACACACACGCGCACACACACACGCACACACACACAATGCTGAGTGCTTTCTTCACCCAGACCGGGTGGACCCTTTCTTGGTTCCTTCTGGGATCCTTCTGTGCTTAAGTCCTGAGGTTTTTATGAGTCATTACCTAAACCTAAACAAAGTCTCAGTGAATTGCATGATCCTTGTGTCATTGAACAATGTTAAGAGCCATTGAACAGTAACTCTGTTATCTCCTCCCAGTTGGCCTTACCACTGTAGTCTGAGGAGTGTGCGCTGTTGGACTCTCTGCGTCTGAAGGGATCGGCAACACAAGATGGCGAGGGGGTCACCGTTTGGTGTGATTCCCCTTCACTGGATTGTTCTAGCGTTTGTGTTCTTTCAGGTAGCTCCAGTGTGAGCGTTCTTCGCGGGCTATTGGAAGTAGATGTGACTGTTTGGGAGAAGTAACAAGGAAGTGGAATTCAGAATGTGGCGATGGGGCAGGGACAGCTGCTTAAATGTAGTCTGATGACGTTGTTTAGAGGTGTTTAGATGAGTGCATTTTAAACAGAATGGTAGAATGTTTTTGTAGTCCGAGACATTTGTTGTTCCTGATAATCCTACGCACACATATTTTATATGGACTGAAGCTGTTGCACTGGAGAGAATCACGTAGCTAGTGACGTAGAGCCCTTAATGAGACTTTGGTTAGAGTTATGAGGTTAACCTCATAATGATAAAATGCAATACATATTCAGGATTGTTCTTTCTTACGAGGCTCTCATAATTGTGCTTTAACGACGAGCCTTCCTAGTTAGTTATGTCTGAATGGTCTGTTAGGATGCCTTCTCTTCTTCAGCAACCTTTGTTCTCCTGAATGGATATCCTGTTAAAGGGCTTCTTATCGACGGAGAGAAAGCCTTTCTACTGTTTGAAAGCCATTCCTTGCCCCTGTTTAGCTTGTAAATCGTTCAGGTTCCCCTGCCTTGGGGGGGGAGTTCACTGGTTTGTTTCCCGAAACATGAAACATTGAAGTCAAACCACGTCGGTTATGAGCGCCACCTGTCTATACGCCATTAAGCCAGCGGCTGAACGCCGGCAGACGGCGAACGGGCTGCGGACCGAGGCAGAACCCGGCGGTGGATTCAGGGAGGCCCTCGAAGCGCCCAGTCACCTCAGCAGCGCACCAGCTCTCTTCACCTGTACATAGATGTAAAGAAGTGATAAACACACAGTCAGCAGCCTTGTGGTGTGTTAGTGTCTTTATTTTTATTTTTATTACCTCATCCACGCTGTACATCCAAAGTCAAGATTACTGATCCATTATTTATGTTTGTATTGTATCTAAATGAGGAGTTTCTTTAGCTTGTGTTTTGTATCTGTCATTTAGTTCATCTGTATTATTACTATTATTATTATCGTCCTCATCATCATCATCCTTATTGTTATAATTATTGTTATTATATTGAGTTTGTGTCAGCTGTACAGTACTGTGTTGGAAAATGATACCTTAAACAAAATCTTATACTGTAATGTGTCTCCTTTCAATAAAGAAAATAATGCTTCGTAATGTAAGACTGTCGACTGTGTCATCCACTGACGATGTGTGGATTTGTCTAAAGGCGACGAACGTGACACAGGTAATGCCGGGTCATGTGCTCAAGAAGCCCTGTGTACAGGAGCGTCGTGGGGGCAATCAGCCACGGGGCCCCTTCCTGGCTGTTCTCTGAGTCCCTGGAGCACAGACAAGTACAGCGCACCTGCAGGTAAAAAATTGTTCTTCTAATAAGTAGCGTGGGGAACCTGTCAGTTCATCAGCTGTGCGCTCATCTAGCTGTGTTTGTAGTAAGAAGGGCAGTGTACACAAAGTGCTCAGCTCTGCTCAACAGGAGAAGCCTCCTGGGCCAGTGCGGCTGTACTTTTTGAGCCTGTTGGTCTGGAGGCGATGTGGACCCGTGCGCAGATGAAGGCGTTAGCGCAGGGCTCTGTGGCTTTAAGTGGCTTTAAAAGGATCATGTCCCCCTAATCCCTTTTCATCCCTTTTAATTCGGGGAGGGGGCTGGATCCTGCAAAGCAGAGAGGACGGATGGAGCCCCGCACAAAGCTCCAGGGGGGACAATGGCCAATGGCCACTGAATGAAGTGGATGGAATTAAAAAGATTACATGCTGGAAGTGTGAAGCCCAGGACAATGGAGGGAAGGAGCTGGGAGTCAGTGAGTCCGTGTGGTTTGTTGGTCAACACTCCCTATCTAATTGGGGTTACGGGGCTGATGCCACGAATAGGGTAGAATACATCCTTGCTTGTTTGGAACCTGACAAAGCCTATGTTTTGGTGCAAAACGGGCTTCTTTTTTTGTGTGCGAATGCTATGGTTTCAGGAACATTACAGCATGAACTGGACTATAGACGGCATATTGCTCCGATTAGAATCAGCAGCACAAGTGCAGTCACCTTATCACTCTCAACATTAACAGCACTTACGAGCACAATTTACACTTCAGTTAACCCAAACCTTTCATGCCTTTGGTTCTGAATCTGTGCAAATGTTTGCCGAGGTGAACACACCTTAATATAATTAGGGCATGCACACCATTTT
This sequence comes from Hiodon alosoides, assembly GCA_025775065.1. Taxonomy (NCBI): domain Eukaryota; kingdom Metazoa; phylum Chordata; class Actinopteri; order Hiodontiformes; family Hiodontidae; genus Hiodon; species Hiodon alosoides. The sequence continues at coordinate 9,213 of JAOYSI010005686.1, forward strand.
TGCTTGGCAGACCAGCACATTGTGCTCATCCAGCACAATTTTTTAAAGTTTGCTTGTTCCACACTCTTTGCATTACCATTATTCTGTATAGCTGGGTTAAAGAGCTTCACTCCCGCATACGATAGTGTTTTAAGTCAGTCAGGCCAGCTAGTCAAATAGTGGTTAAGGTGACGGCTTTTAACCTGTAAAGCCTGTTCTTGAACCGTTCCATACCAGCTGTGTTACCCTTGAGCCAGGTACTTGAATCGGTTCAGTAAATATCCAGCTGTAAAAGTGGATGAATGTAGATATTGTAAAATGTCTAAGGCGTTTTGTATAAAAGTGTCTGCTAAGCAACTAAATGGTAAGTCAAAGCAAGGAGAGCCCCCTGAAGCAGGTGTGAACTAGCAGATTGTGGTATGCAATGTGTTATTCAGGTTAACTGCAGCTGCCAGAAGCAATCCCTGGGCTGACTGTATTTACGGCCCAGATCATGGTACCACAGGTCTTAATCCAGATTACACCTGGACTAATAAATGTTCTTATTCCAAATCACAGGGGAGTTACCGCTGCCATTAGTCCAGATCAAATCTTGACCATCATGTCTCTCACAGTCCAGACCGGAACACAGTTCTAAATCCAGATCCCACTGAGATTATCATATATTAGTTCAGATCACACTTATTAACTCTGCTTTTAGCCCAGATCTCAGTGTGTTTACCAATGATCTCAGCGCACAACACAGTGTGATTATCTATAAATCAATCACATTGTGTTTACCTTAACAGTACTGTCAAGAAAGGGCTTACCAGAATTTATTTTATTTTTTTCCCCAAGGGAAATAAAATTTAAAAATCTTAACCTAAAACCAATTGGGAAAATTGGTTCGCTTGTCCCCCAGTGAAGTAGTCTTATTCTCCCTGTATTACAAACTGGAGCATTGGCTAGGCGTCAGGCAGGAGCGGAGTGTATTACACCAATGTCTGTGGGATTCCTAGAATCCTTGACTAGTCTTCTGACAAAGGTATTTTTAGATTAAATGCATAGTTACTCTATTGAGGCTAATTTCCCCCATTATGACTAACTACTCTAAATTGTCCAATTCTCCTACTGGATGTTTATTAAAAATATAACTAGAGTTGGAAGGGATAGAACATCTCTGAATAACATGTGGTAATGGATTGATTGGGCCTTTGTATTTATAGGACCTTCTATTCCTCTTCAACCCCCCTAGATTACACCGCTCGCATGACTGTCCCAAGAGTAACAAAAACCAAATCTGGCTTTCTCATACAGAGCCCCTGTACTGTGAAACAGACTTCTCAGAAAAATTCACTATTTGTAAACGACGATATCATTTAATTTCTCTAATTTCTTTATGGTGTGCTTTGCAAAGCCCTCTGGTGTATTATGAGGAATTCACTCTAACAATAAATTAATTTTGTTAAAAAAATTCTCATTGGGGCAAACACAACTCAACAAGGAATGTCATCTGAGTCAAAAGAACATTTAGACGGTGTTCTCAATATTGTTATTGTAAAATTGAAGTAAACAAGAAGTCGTCTCGTGAAGAAACCAGAAGAAATTTTGTCTTTTTTTTTTGTTGCAATTATGAAAATTTTGTATTAATGGTAATAATACCAAAAAAATCTAGAGGTTCATATTTAAGGTAAATTTCCCTAAATACAGTACAATTAAAACATATATTACTTATGAGATTGTAGTCACAATATTTAATATTTAAATCAAAGTTTGATTGTTTTCTCTCCCTAGCTGTTAATTATTCTTAAAATGCCCCCTTAAAAGTGTGTTGATCTTAGGCCTTGTGTAAGTGTTAAATGTTAAATTGCTTTAATAATTAATTGTTACATTTGTTACTATAGCTTTGTTAAGATGAAGTGAATTACAGATGTAAAACATTGAAAGCACAGTTGTTTGTGATGGAGGATTTTACGTGGGCCCTGTAGTTAAACACTGCTTCACAAATGTTTCAGATAACACAAACCTGGCCAGACCAACAACCAGGGCCTCTAAACAGCCATCAGGTTCCAGCCATTAAATAATAATATAACTTGACACATGCACAAACTTCTCAGTTTTTATTTACTTTATTAACTATATAGTATTATTCCTCCTTAGTTAAACAATTGTCATCAAGAACTCATTTCCACATGACGTGGTTATAATAAAACAAAATGTCCAATATATTTATTAATGATTCTAATTGCAATCCAGTTATTTCTCCATATATATTCTTGTATTTTATAAAATGCATTGCACAAAATGTACTGATGGCCAAAAAATATCTTTATGTTTCGCAATTTATAGATTATGCATCTGTGGTTTCACAATGATGAAAGATCTGTTGGTTCTAATGTTCCACATCTGAAAAAAAAATCTATCAGTCAATATACAAATAAAATGCAATCAGCATAATCCAAAGTATCATTTAAAACATTTTCTCCAAATTCTCTCAGAATGATGGTTTACAAGTCACACTTTTAGGCATGTTTTTGACAGGATTGAGAAATAAAATAACAAATGCATATATTATATATGTTCGTTCTCCAGCTTACATTTTAAAAATCATTATTTTAAAACTGGAAACATCTTCATCGCATTTTGTTCGATTTTTGCAAAGCCCTTCGTGTGCGAATTTAAACATTTTTAAGTAATAAATAATCGTGTTCTTCAAAAGCAATTTGCTGATGTGAGGGGCAGTTTATTTAGAAATATCAATGAAACACAACTGTTTAATCCTTTGATTAATTTAACACAAAAGAAGAAGAAAAGATTGTCTTGGGGCACTTTTCCCATATTGTTCCTTAATAACACATCCAACCATCACCAAAAATACCTGTGGATTTACAAAAATCTAAATTATTGAAATACACACCTTGAAATGCACTTTTTAAAAATCAGTTATTCAAATCAAAGATTTAAAAGTGTTGTGTATGACTGTACTGTCAAATCAATCCAATCCAATCTACATGCAGTACATTATTACAATTATACTGATATTGTTTCTGATTTTTAAAGTATGATGGATTGTCGAAAAACTGCAGTCTTGCTTGACATGGTGAAATTTAATAAATGCAAATACATGCATGTGTTTTTCTTCCCTGTCTGGGTTTAAATATACTGCGCCAACAACAACTTTATATGTGAACATATAGTGTGTAAGTGTGTAAGCGTGAACCCGTGTTTGTCGGTGTATGTATACACATGTGTGCACGGCGTGTACTTGCGAGGGGAAGTGGGGTGACAAAGGGGGTGGTCTATTGTGTGCGAGTGGGTGTTTTGTTGGGGGTGGGGTGGTGTGTCTGTGTGTGTGTGTGTGTGTGTGGGGGGGCTGTATTCATTTCCAGCAGCATTCTCAAGCCAGCGCCTATTAGCACACGCTATTCTCAAGGCTCGCCTTCCTTCAGAATTAATCATTGGGAGTTAATTTGAAGCTCAGACAAGTTGCTGTTAATTTAGTGCAGGAGGGACATGCTGTAGTGAGACGCTGAAGACCCGGCCTGCCCCCTCGGGTCTCATTTATCAGCCATCCGAGACGGCCCGGCTTGATTACAATTTGCAAAAAAATTCATTAGAGCTAAGGCAATTGTCAGATCTTTCTCTCTCTCTCTCTCTCTCTCTCTCTCTCTCTCTCTCTCTCTCTCTCTTTCACCTTGGCCAGTCTCTCCTGATCATCCCAACATCTCTCTCTCCCTCCTCTCACAGCGATCCTCAGTCAATATTCAATTATAGCACTTTTGCTGTACAGCCATGATTTTCCTTCCATTATTTTGTTAGAAAACAGCATTTGTTGTATGTGTCTGGGACAAACATAGAAGAGAGGGGGCAGTGGAAATGTTTGCGAGAGAGAGAGGGGCGGTTTAAGAGTGTGTGTGTGTGTGTGTGTGTGTGTGTGTGAGAGAGAGTGTGAGTGTGCGAGAGTATGAGTGTGTGGGGGTAAGTTTGGGGGTGGGGGTTGGTTAGTACCTTTTTGAACCAGTGATGAGCTCCTGATTAGACCTCATCTGTTCCCCTGTCAGCTCAGTTCACCTACTACACCACCTCTGCCCATAAATCTGCCCTTCATAATCATTCATAATTTCTCCTAGTAAGACTGCTCTGTGTTTCAGTTAAATAAAAATATTCTGCTGGAATTGTGAATTATGAGGACGTGATGAGTCAAATA
>JAOYSI010005687.1:0-13376 GCA_025775065.1 Hiodon alosoides
CACACACACACACACACACACACACACACACACACACACACACACACACACACACACACACACACACACACCCCATTTATAGCAGGTGACTTCTTTTTTTCTTTTCTTTATTTTGTACATTCACATGCTTATTTTTCCCTCTGGAATTTCTCAATTAGCATGTAGCATTTTGTAAGTAAACATATACCCTTATCCAGAGCAGCTTAGAGTTTTACTTATTATCCCATCCGGATATTTACAGAAACCATTATGGTTGAGTTTTTCTCTCAAGGGTTCTAATCCAATACCTCACCTAAAGCACCAAACAGCAGTCCCTACTTAATAACTTCGAACAGGGGGAAATTTTGTTTAGAAAATGACCACCACATAACCAAAACAATACCTTTATTCTGCAATAAACATTTATACCCAATATCACAGATGTATTTGTTCAAGTTGTATCCCCTTATATAAAACAAAAAAAACAGAATGCATAACAGCCCCCCCAAATAACTAGCGAGTTGAAAGGGAATTGAAGCCGCAGAGACAAAGTTGAGAGGGAACTAACGCAATTCTGCTTTGGCAAGAGCAATTAAAATATCAGCTTCAATCAGCTCATGAATCCATCTCTAAATGCCCTGACCTTGGTTTCAGACGGCAAAAAACAAGGCAATGGAATGTTCCGGTCCAGCTGGCAACGTAGCCCCGTCTGCTAGAGCTGAATACACTGGGGGGAGGGGGGGGGGTATCCCTGTGGTCCCCGTGGTCCCCCACATAACCTGCTCGTGTCGCATATCTAGAAGTATGAATTCAAAAACGGGGGGTTGGGGGGGCAATCACAGAAAGCAGACTGTCATCAGCCCCCCATAACTGGCACATATCCTAAAGATACATGTGATATATAAACACAAAAAAACCGGATCCAACAGGAGACTAGAGCAGCAGCCGAGCCGTCCAGGCTTGTGTAGGTGAGATCTGGCCTCTCTCCACTCGTCCCTGTACAGTGATTCCTGTAAGCTTTCCGCGTGCCTACAGGCCAATGGCACCATCGGGGGGCACAGGCCTTTCCACCAATAGACTCTGAGCCACTCGTACCACGCCACATAGCCGGCAGCGTGCAGGAGGAGAATAGTAATCGGACTTCAGCACCCTTCATGTTTAAGTTCACACATACGCTACTCCAAATTTTTAAATAGATTAGTTTAATCCCCAAACAAATATATCATATTTTTGCCCTTTTCTTTACAACAATAGGAAGTAATTGTACAATTGTCATTGTAACCCTAATTCCAAAAAGCAATACTGATTTTACAAAGTAAGACATTACTCCAAGTTAAATAATGATCCCTTTTATGTCAAACAAAAGTAAATCCTTCTCAGAGCCCTCAGAGGAGCATCTGAGCAACATTACATGCAACTTCTCACATGGTAACAATCTATTTCATGGCTTTGACCACTCTTGCTCAGCAGCAGCAGGACGTTCCAGTGAAATGTGTTACTTAAGTGCCGTGGGAGACAATAAACACTTGGCTAACTCGTTCCTCATGACCACACCACAAGAACCAAAAATAAATAAATAAAAAAACACTTTGGTTTAAAGCTCAAATCAAAGTTTAGATTCCATTTTCTTCTTGACCGTGCGGGGCGCAACCCTTAACCGGGTCTTATCGGTCTTTCAGATCAGCTCACACAGGACATGGGTACGATCTGAAAGCAGTGAATCAGAGGCACACCACAGCACCGTCTTCACGAGCACTGCCATTATCGGATTATTTTTCCAGCTTACTAAACCCTGAAAAACAATTTTCCCTGGTGTAGCACCGTGCCGGGAGACTTCAGCTCTCGGGGGCTTGCGGTCGTTTCTGGTTTGCATTCCAAATCAAGTCTGGGCAAAACTGCAGCCCACATGGGATGCCCAAGCACCTGCTACTCCAGGTTTAATCAGCTGCTGATTGAAATATATACAGTACAATTGGGCCCTTGAGAACAAACCAGAGGAATAAGGGGGGTAACATGAGGTTATATACAAACTATGTGCTGGCTTACAATATACATTTCATGAATACTGTCATTGTGCAGGATTGGGGGGAAAAAAATGTGTCTTTTACTACATAATGAACAGCAGAATAAACAATAAACTGCATACTTGTATACTGCAGCAGCACTTACGATTAGAAAAAACTAAATGTGACCGATTACTAAAGTCAAAGTCTTCATTTGTTCGCACATATAAAATAGGTGTTACTATTACAAAATCAAAAGGAGCGCCATATTTAAATACCAGCGTTCCTTGCATTCTGGGGCACAGAAAAATAGGTCTATATGAAGCGGTCTCCATCACTAGCTAGTGCAGTTCCCCCTCAGTTTCCCCTCTGCAAAGCCCGCAGCTTTTAAAAGGTCCCTTTTCGTTTTGAACCCGCACTGAGGTAACTCAAATGTTGCCTCAGGCCGGCGTTCCACGAGAGGCCGGCCCCAAACTTACACAGGACCCAGCCATGCTCCACTCCGTCGTACACGTTGTGGTCCTGCCCCGGGTCCTCCTGGAGCATGTAGAGCTCTCCAGCGTGGACGTCGGACAGGTTAGCCTGGAAGCTGGCCGGGTCAAAGCTCACCCACAGGGTGTAGCGGTAGTCGCAGGAGCGCACCGAATAGCCCATGACGTGGATGTCGGGCAGGGACGGCAGGTCTGAGTCCCATTGGGGCACGTCAGCGGGCCGGGGATACTGGCTGTAGGCGATGGCCTCGGCGTCGAGCCTCGTCTCAGGGACCCTGAAGCTCTGGGAAAGGCTGGAGCCCTCACTGCACAGCTGGACCTTGAAGGAGGAGACCGGGCAGGGCGGCGGTGGCTTGAGTCCCGCCAGATCCGCCACGGTGGGAAACAGGTCCACCAGCTCCACCACGTTGTTCACTGATCTCCCTGCAAAGGCGGAAAGCCATTTTCCACCAAAAAACACCACATCAGATTAGGTGGAGAGGAGGAACCCCCTACTCTTTGCAATGAATACTGTGGGATCGTTAACGACCACAGTGAGGCAGGACCTTGGTCTCTGAGGAACATTAGATCGTTTCTCCTACAGCACAGTACCCCTGTTACTGCACTACGGCATTGGTTTTACAGCTTGGTTCAGAGGGAAGACTGCCCCCTATTGGCCAAACACCACCACTTCAGGCAGTAGAAAGCCAGATGATGGTATGGCTGCTGGCAATTTAAACTGATCAAAAGTTCACAGCTTCACAGACTGAATTGGAGGAGGCCAATCTTACTACATTTTCACCAAACACAACCTCGCACGCACATTCTACCTTCAAAGAAGCGGTGGCGTGAGTCGAGGAACACGTCCCTATAGGGGAAGGCCTTTTCTCCAGGATTCCCAGCAGCTGATGTCAACCCAGGCACATAGACCATCAGGGGCACCCGCGTGGCAATGTCAAAGTTGCTGTATTTAGCCCACTCCCCATGCTCACCCAGTGACCAGCCTGCAAGACATAGGGGAAGAAGTTACTCAATGCAATCCATTCAATCTTTACATTTATTTTTAGAAACTCAAAATAAAGCTAAGACACAGAATAAATCATCAAAAAATATATATACATGTAATAAAATAAATGACTCCACTGGCTAGGCAACTTAAACTAAAAGCAATACCAGTACTAGTTAAAAAATAAACCTTAATTCCAGGCCTTACACTCCAGTGACGACCGCAAACGCTGCTCATCAGAAACCCAGACAAACGCAGATTGCATACAGACAACAGGAATGGAGGTAACATATGGAGACTTCAGGTGGCTCCACAGAAAGCAAGCTTCCAAATTGCAACCAGCTGGATTTGAGAGGAGGGGGAGGGGTGACGTTGCATTTGCATTTGCTCATAGATTCACATGAAAAGAAATGTATCAAAAGACAACCAAAAAAAAAAAAAAATTATAATTATTTAAATTGGAATTAAACCAGTCAGGGTTAAACAAAGAACCACCGCATTGAGAATAATGCAAACAGCCACTTGTAACATTTATATAGAGAACTCGAGGGGAGAAAAGGAACTGCCACTAGAACTGTACAACAACAAAAAAGCTCATCTGCAAATGGTCTCTTCCGTTCCATTTGGTTCCAGGCAGTCCTCTGGCTTCAGGCCTTTCAACAGACTCCTTAACTAGTGGCTGAGAGCAAATAAAGAAACTTGGGTGTCATTATACCCCCATCTTGTGGCAAAAAATAAAAATGCACAAAGGTGGCCACATGACAGCCTTCTTCAGCCTCTTCTCAGTTAGGACTGAGGACAACATAATATGATGATATCAGTTAATTTCGTTTTTCCATCTTCAACATTGAGAAAATGGGGTCAAGGCAAAAGGAAAGACTGACTAACCGTGATCAGAGGTAAAAACAACCATGGTGTTTTTAGCCAGTTCCAGGTCATCAAGTGTGCTCAAGAGCTTTCCCACCTCAGAGTCCAGGTAGGATACAGCAGCAAAATAATGCTGACGGATCCGCAACTGAAAATACAATACATCAACCCTATTACTTCAGCACATAATTATTCTGGTAGAAACATGGATCGTCAACTATAACAAGCATCTATGGAGTGCTAAACCTGTTAAATTAAAATACAAATACATAGAAAAATATCCTGAAAGGGGTTAATAGCACATTTATTTTATTAATTTTGACAGGTTTAGTGCTCCATTGCAACCTTTAGAATGGAGGCAATCAATATTGTACATATAGACCCACATACAGTCGCCCCAATTTGGAGTGTGCCAATTGTGAGACTCTTAATGTAATTGAAGCCAATCTACCTTTCAGAATCTCTGTTGGGCTAAACACACGTTTTCAGCTGAAACTGAAAGCTAAACAGTTAGCGGTTCTCTTACTTGATCATCCCCGATAAAAGTGGTCAACTCAAAAAAGAGTATCATCTTTTACTAGAAATTTAGGTGAGCCCAAATGAGTCAAATTGACTGCAGCAGGCCACGGCAGGACTCAGCATTGTTGGGGAACCCACTTTAAATATGCCAATCCTAGACATTAGCATTAAACCTAGCTATTAACATTAAATTTTGATCTCTTGGAATTCTGATCACCAGAACTTTGGACTTGCATTCTGTAGACTGAAAACATCAAGGAACGCTGGTATTTAAACATAAATTAAGAGTAAATAATAAAATTGTATGTACTTGCAAACTTAGAAATATTAATTATTTAACCATCCCAATATATTATTTTGATTGCATTTTAAATAATTTAAAATGCAGATCAGGAAGTGAGTATTTTCAGACAACCCCTCACAATCCAAGTAAGATTATTACATTATCTAACAGTATAAATTTACCACAATTCCCATACCATACCCCATAATAGCCAAATCCCGACATTGTGTTTGAAAAATTGAGATTAATTGTTTTATCGTTTCACAGCCCTAGAAGATTAGAATGTTCAATAATTAATACCCAATGGACACAGTTAGTAAAATATTATTGGAATGCAGAAAACTATAAGTGGACTGCAGGTCACAACAGACCTGTTTTTGTTTGACTTCTACACACATTCAGTGCCAATCACAATCTGTGTTTTCCTTAAAGGGAAACCCAATTAGTCCATACAATCCTGTCTGTTCACCTGGAATTCCCTGGGGATCGGCCCATAGGGAAAACTGACGTTTAGGGCCTCTACATCCTCTCTTTCCCGGATGTCTGTCCAGGGATTGTAAGCCACACTGGGCAAGTCCCTGGGGATGTCCGGGTCAGGAGCCAGGGTCATGTTCTCCAGCGGGTAGAGCTTCAAGAACTCCTTGAAGAAAAACATTTTCTGGCATCCATCAAAATTCTTTAACAGTTTCACGCAGCCGGCCACCCATCTCACCCACCCTCCCACTCTAAAGCAAAGAGACCATCATGTCAAAAGGAACACAGCCTGAGAGCATGGGTTTCTTTCCAACTTGCCTCTCAATTGGTTTATTGAAGCCCTTTGATGATATCTCAACTATAGTCTGTTGTAATTAAGATGCTAATTGAGAAGTAGCTGGAAAAAAACAAGATTCTCGAGGTCCTTGGTTTGGCAACTCCTGCACTAGTGTCACACACACACGGTTTTGGTCATGTTGCCCATTTCCTCAGTGATTAGCTTGCGTGAGGAGAATGCATCTGGGGGAAGGTAACACGTACTTGTGGGATTCGGAAGGGAATGTGAGGCTTGTAGTACCCCACCGCCAGGAAGAAGGGACTTTGGGCATCTTTCAGCGATCCAAGCAGCCTCACAGCTTCCGCCGTGTTCTCCATGTCTGGCAAGGTCTTCAGTGGCATTTCTGACACATTCACAGGGCACAGCAGGTTGGCGTGCAGCTTCCCATCTATGCCCTTGCAGACCTGCACCAATGAACCAATCAATGCAAGAGCGGTACATTGTCAAACTATTTATCCAGCCTGCCAGCCAAACACACCCTTATTCATTGGTTGTTCGTTGACTAAAATCACCCGACTTACACACGAAAGTCTGGAAACAGGAACAAAAATAAATGTAAAGAACTCACCTGGTACCGTTTTCAGTTCCATTTCCTTTCCACATGACAGGACATACTATTGTATTTCAGAATGACACTACCACACTCCAGAAAGAGTCTACATCCTCAATGTAAAAAGACAGGATTGGCAGGGGACTGACCTTCCTCTTTTCATAGGCTAAAGAGGGAGGATGATACGGCGGTACAGACCAGCTGTACGGGTAATCATCCGAGTGATTTGAGGCTATTCCTTCAGAACAAGCACATGAAACGGAGGAATATTAGTACTACACACATTTACAGACACAGCCGTGGGAATCACAACAGAAATAAGAAGGTCGAGTAAATATATTAGTAAAAACAAGAGGGTATAAAATGCCATACGAGCCAGCCAAATAGAAGGAATTGAGCAAATCATTAAATTGAGCAAATATATAAATAAAAAAAAACATAAGATATTATGAATACCCAAACATTCCTTAGTATATAAGCTTCTTGTACATTGTGTAAAGCCAGATGACTCTTACCTGGATGAAAAACCTTCCCAACAGACAACGTGGTGTAGTCTTGAGACTTGAAATACTGAGGGAGGGTAGTGTAGTTTCCAGCGTGGACTCTCCAGTAAGAATTGAAGTCATAGAGTCTAGTTGTGTCAGGTCGTCGACTAGTCAAAAATGACGTCCTACTTGGCCCACACACAGCTTGCTTTACAGTGCAAGCAAACATAAAATAAAGGTTTAATTAATTGACGTTTTAAATGGATGGTTGTTTTAGGAATTGTTTCCCATTTGTCAATTAAATAGTTAGACAGCTCGTCTCGTCTCTGAATTACGGTGAATTTATTCATGGTAGACCTACCTGGGCAAACGCATTGCGAAATACATTGCTTTTAGAAGCAAGCTGATCAACATTTGGCGATTTCACACCCGGAAAATCGTAGCATCCCAACGTCGGTCGCAAATCATCTGATACAATGAGAAGTACATTCAGTCTCCCTAAAAAGTACACAAAGGTAGAAGAAAGGTTGCATTAATTAACGGTGCTTTAACAGTATCTCTAGGAATTTTACATAAACTACGAGCGAAAACTTATTTTATTTGTCGAGTCAAAGATTCAGATCTACGTTGGCTAGAATTTACATATGTTGGCATAGTATACCTTGCAAAAATACGTTACGATCAAAGGCATCTAGATTTTTGACTAGCTACGTCAAACATTTGTCTTTTTCGTCATCGCATTTGAGCGTTTTTTATTCCCCATTTCTTTCTTTTGCTTAATAGTTTACCTGTTGATACAACGTCCATTGCGATTATTTGTACAGTCAAGAATACTAGCCATTGCGGCAGGGTAGAGAGCATCATGAACAAGCACAGCTAGTTCAAATTATCTTTAAAAACTTGTACCAATTCAAAAACTATTAATTGCTGGCATTATAAGTCTAACAAGTCACGGAATGTTTTGTTTACAAACTGCATTTAACTACTTCCTGGTTGAAACTCCTCCTCCGATCTCAGCCGCTATTGGTTGTTGTTAGTTCACGCGTCTTCGAGTTTGGCCATGCTTCTAGTGTGGAACTATTTTACTCATGAACTACCAAACAAAATTGTTTCCCGTTATTGTCTTGTGATATTTAAGCCATCGTTTAATACTTTTTTTTCAAGGCGTGAAACTTAAAAAAAAATAACGGTAAACATAAAATATTATTTATTACATAATACGGAATGTCATTCAATCCAATCGGGGACTAAATTGATGTCAAAGGGAATCGGCTTTCTATTTTGTTATTTCGGTGTATATTAAATAAGGTTGATGACTGGCATCTGAGCCAACCGACAACGTTGGAAGAAGACCGCTAGATAGTGCTACACTGCTAAGGTTAGTCCATTAGTTCTAGTTAGTTAGGTTAAGCAGTTGCTAATTACAACGCAACCCATTAGTTGTTTATTATAGTGTGTCATAACAAGCGGGTGAAGTGTTGTTTTCATAAAATGATGCCTGTCATAGGCTAATTCTATTTAATAAAATACACTTAGCACAATATTTAAATTATTATTATTTTACCCACCCAAACATGCAGAACCACGTAGAAGGGAAATGTTATACTTGCCTAGCAAGCAAAAACACTTTACGTACTTCAAAGGTTGTACAATTAATCTGGAGAAAAATTAGTCACAGAGCTGCACGCTTTGGAATAATTAATGAACACGATATTTTACCTCTGTTTTGTTGATATATTAGATGTTGCCAATAAAAGTTTTTGTGTATAGCTACCTCAAAATAATACTCTGTTCCTCTGCTGCAGAGTAAATCCACTTCCTTGCAGTGCAGAGGGCGGTACTCATTCTTTGGTCAAAAGACACGAGACCTCGGGATAAATCTAATAATCGCGACTCGCTGATGTTTTGCTTCCTTGATGGATGAACAGGAATACTTTATGCAACATAATTCGGTATGTAAATACAATTTGTTTTGTTTTTTGGGGGGGGATTTTTTAATATTGGGTGCCATGACCCATAAAACGGAACTGGAAAAACAACTGCAGACTTCCAAACGGGTTTTTAAAATTACCAAACGACAAACTATGCAAGTATTTAACTGGCGATTTAACTAAAGGAAGATAATTTCCCATCGCAGGGTTGAACTGTATAATTGAATTACCGAAAAACGGCGTATTGTCAAAGACGCTCTGTCATCAAACCAGTAATGATTTGAATTCCGGAGCCCAAATACAAATGAATATGAGTTAATGTCTTACCAATCTTTTCTACATTTAGCATTTTGTAAAGAAAATACTTTCTGTTTTTTAATACGTGAAAAATAATTATGTGTTCTTTTGGGGGGAAAAAACTTTTTAATGAAAAAATAAACATTACTTGCACTAATTCTTACTAACTGGTAAAAATAACGGTACAATAATTAACGCAATCCTAAAAATGGCATATGTTCAGTCAGATGAAAAGGCACAAATAGTTGATTTTGTTCATAATTGGTTATTTTCCATTAATATTTGCTGAAAATTGAGTGTGAAGTGTCTTCCAGGAAACACTGTGACCCATTGAGAGGAAGGTAACTTGATTGGTCTGTGGAAGAATGAGTGTGCAGTCTTACTGAAGAGTGAAAGAGGGGGTGCTGAAAGGACAGTAAAAATTGACGCTTTAGAGTTTATTCTTGTCATATCCTAATATGGTATTTTATTCAAGGTCTCAGGAAACGATTCCCTGTGATTTAAGCTTGAGTCATAGAATTGACTGACACCAAAGTAAAAGCAAAATGCTTGGCCTGCCTTGTGTCATGCATGACCTGTATAACGGTGACCACAGTTATTTATAGTGTAAGCTTATTGTTGTGCCTCATAGATTTCTCTCACCAGTTTTCCACCAAATGTATTGAGTTTTATACTATGATGGCAGCTATTACATTGACTTCATGTATTCAATTTTATTTTTCCTCTAGGGCGAAGCAAGCTTTAAAAAAAGGCCAAAATAATCATATTTTTCTCTCTCTCTCTTCATGTTTTTACTATGTGATGTTTCATTGAGCGGTCAAAAGTAGCCTTGGGAAATATGTAATATGTTCTTGCTCTTCATTGGAAAACATCGAGAGTGCCTCGGTCTCTCCCTTCTTTCCCACGGTGCTTGTGGCTCTGGTGTTCGGTGTTTGAGTGTGAGATTGGGTTTTTTTGCCGCAGCGCTCTGTACGCGTGCGAGGTGAAACCAAAAGAGGGAGAGCTCTGAGATCCTTGTAGACGTGACTGACACATAGGTCTTTCCACACAGTGGTGGTGGGCGTGCAGGGGGGTTGCCTCAGGGCCATGGCACCTGGAATCAGGTGGTGTGTCCTGAATGCTTGGAATCTGGCGAATGGAACAGCTTTTTTATGCCCTCGATAGGTTTCGATCCGCCAAGGCGACCGCAAAGGCATTGTGAGTGGCCGGCCACTAAGTATCGCTTGGGTTTTTTAAATCGACTGACCCCTGTGTTTGCCCCCGGTTTGTTTGCTCAGTGTTTAGTTGCTCAATAACTGTGTTGCAACTTCTGAGAGCATGCAAGTGGTCACAGCTTAGATATCTAGCTTTTGTTTTGTTTTTAGTTTTTTGTCCATTTTGTGAAAGAAGTCCCTTATAGAAGCCCATGCATTCAGGAGTTGCTGGAGGCCTTTGGACTGAGAGCTTTAGAAAGATTCTGATTGGAGAGTGTGCTGTGTTCTTTGGGTTCCTCTGGGAGAACCTGAAGTGAATCTGCCTTTTCCAGGTTGGCAGCGTATTTCATCAGCCGAACGAAACCAAAAACATTTTTTAAATGGCGCTGTCCTGGGCCAGGAGAGGTTTTTCCGGCCCAATCGTCACAGAACACATGACTGGGGGACTGTTATGGACAGAGAGGCCTGGGAGGAGCATGGCTCTAAAGTGCAAGGGGCGATTGTCTGATTGTCGCCCCGCCAGTTAAATTCTTGGAAGCGCCCTGCGCACGTGCGAGTTTTGCCCACACATGGCGAGTCGTAAACGGCTTGGAAGCCCGAGCATCAGCTTGTGAAATGGCGTAAAATGGAGGAAAATTTGGGCTTAAGGGTTTTGCCTTTTATCAAGCCGTAAAACCCCAGCTGGGGCTCTCTTTATGGGGATGCGAGAGCACGTAGCCGCCTGAGGAAGGCAGGGTCCACCTGAGGGTTCGACTCCGAAGGCTTCGGGACATTTAGCAAAGACGCCCCTACCGGAGGATCCCCCAAGAACGACTCGCTGACATGTTTTCTTTCTTTTTAACCGGATCGGTTACGGCTTTCGTGTCCCTTTCGGCCCGCCAGGGCGCTGCTGTTTCTTTGTTTACGATCGTGTATGCATAGCCTTAATTAGAGCAGCCTCGAAGATGGCTTCCAGATGTGAGCAGGAATTCGGAGGTCTTCGTAAAGAAAAGAAACACTTTCTTCTGCAGGGGAGGAGTAGAGAAACTCGAGTCTGTTAAAACTTTGACTTTGGACAAGGGAGAACGGGCCTCTTGCATAACTGTCTGCACGGATTTTACATCTGTCTCTTCAGGGAGGCCTGTCGAGAATGATCCCAGTTTTTAAAATGTGTGTTTCTGGAACACATTTACGTTTTGGCCATGTTTGTAGGGCTTTGAATAGGAAAACGTAAATACATTGATGACAGAATAAGAGTGAATTATTGGCACATGAATTATGAATAACACAATTGTGTCACCCAAGGCATGACAATTCATTAATGTGAAATGCTTAGACTTAGGGGGCTTGTTTGTCATTTGTCTATAAACTGTGGTCACAGAAATGGAAGTGCTCTTTCAGCTTGTGTGACTTTTTTCACTGACCACACATTGTTTTTGTAAAGTTCTGTGGGAAATATTTTAAAGGTTAATATTTGGGACGGGACTGAGAGTTGAGTTTCGTGATGATGTTGGCAAAGGTCTCTCTCTCTCTCTCTCCACACATATATGACTTTTATTCCAAATCCACATGGTTTTCTGAGAACCGTGCAAGAGTGAAAATGATTCAGGAAATTCCAGTCTTTTTTCTCCAAGGGGTAAAAAATGACCGACATTCTTCCTAATCTCTCCCCACCCCCACCCCACAAAAATGAGTCCTGGGACAGAATCATAATTTTAAATGGGGATATGCTCATACACATCTTTCAGATTATCTGATTAGTGGACACAGTTGAGATCCTCTTTTTGAATGATGGTGATTTCTGCATTTTATCTTCCTGTATCTGGGGGGACAATGTTTTAAAACTTCAGTACCCTCTCTGATAGGAATCACTGACTTGTTGTGGGGGAACTTCCTAGTAGATGTGTGTAAGCTAAAGAAAGGAATACCCTCAGGAGAGTTGAAACAGACCCCACATGTTGAGTTTGTGTCTGAGTTTTAGTTTTTTACACATTAATCATAACTGATGGAGATATATTTACTGTTGTACAATCTCATGGAAGGAACGTCTTAATTATTGTGAATAGCTTTTCAAAGAAATCCATTAATTTGAAAAGCTGAAATGGGGATCTGTTTAGGAGTAATCAATCATCTCTGTTCTCGGGTATTGCTGGTAATGTCGTATGAGCTGTGTTTTAGTATGTTTATGTGCGCAGTTAATATAAACATAAAAATAAAAGAGAAACATGCTTGTTTCGAGCCTGGGATTGTTTATATTGACATGGTAGTTACTTTTTTCTACTGAGAGTGAGAGACTGGGATAACCGCTGAGCTGATCTGGAGACCCCAGCTATGGTTTGGTCCAGATGTAGTCATGTTCTCTGCTGAGACCGGGAAGGGAAGTTCTGCAGTCTTCCGAAATGCAAGACGGTCTGGAGCTTTTGTGATTTGAATTGGCTGAGTGTTGATCTGAGTTAATTCCCAATCGGACGTGGTAAGCGTTTGTATTTTTAGCAACTGCTCCCCTGATGAGGCATTTATCTACAGATAATAGTCGCCTCATAATCACCGCTGGGATCTTTGTACTGTGTCGGCAGACTTATCAAATTAGTTAAATCAGAGGGGCCGGGGGACTGATTTCTGTCTGCATTGTTTTCGGGTCTGGTTTAAACACAGCGACTGACAAGGTCTGACAATGTGAAGATAAAGACTTTTTTTGTTGATGGAGTTGAATGTAGTCCCTGTCAGGCCACCCCTCTCCTTTCCTCAGGAAAACCCCTGCCTTGCGGAATCTGACATTAAGCTACAGGACTGACACTATAGCTGCCGGCCGTGAGGATTAGGCAGTAGGCTAGGTGGGGGGTAGGGGTGGCTCTGGGGGCTGAGTGCAGGACAGGCCCATGCTGCGAGATTTGACACTCCCACCACAGACTCCTCTCAGGGAGGGCTTCTCCCAAAGTTAGCTGTGTCACTGTTTAGCCACTGACTGTCGGCATGCTGTCTGTGTCTGTGCGTGTGTGCCTG
>JAOYSI010005688.1:0-13376 GCA_025775065.1 Hiodon alosoides
CCCCCGCCCCCCCCCCCCCCCCCCCCCCCCCCCCCCCCCCCTCCCCCCCCCCCCCCCCGCCCCCGCCGGGGGGGGGGGCCCCCCCCCAGAACATAAAAATAAAAACACTAAATTAGAAGCGTTTCTGCCCAAGTATCTTCGCAGCGCTTACAAAGAAAAATTATGACAATCAATTTTAAAACAAGAACTGCATGCTGCACAGAGAAAAGAACTTGGCACAGTCAAGTTATTAAACACTTCATTCGAGATTTAACCATTGAGGGTACCAAGCCCCGATTCAACAATTCAATGTAGTTAGGAAAACGCATTCTACCCAGAATGAGCGATATTTTAAAAACTGCAACCATTGTGAAAACGATTTTTAAATTTTTTTTTACTGAAATGGAAGCGACCGTATCCAATTTTATTCAACCGACTCAGGTAAACAGATGTCACTGAATCCACAAAAATAACTCAAAGCCACAGCGACACCCATTGTTCTTTTAACCCTGTACATAGGGTAACCCCAAGAGGGCCCGACACAGATGCGTATCACCACTGTACCAAACTGCAGTCAGTAGCACAACACGCAACGCCGAAACCAGACCGGACTTGTCCTTTGAGTCCGTATAAAACGTGTGGCACGGGTAACGAAACGCCGCCTTTTGATATTGACCGTAAGGCGTGCGTCAACGGAGAATCCTACGGTATCTGTGTCGCCAAAATAAACACTTTAGTCGAGATGTCAGTGATCCACATTGATAACACGCCGATATGACATGATACGTCAACGTTAAGCGTCAAGAACATGCTAGCCAGCCAGCTAATGTAGCTTCACACGAGTCCCTGCTGTCTGACGAATGTTTTTATTTATGGTCTCATCATTCATTTCCCATATGCCCCTTCCTTAGCCGCACTTGACCGCGCTACTAACGTTTTCTCTGTTTTACATTCATAAGAAACGTATGCAGTATACGGCCCAACGCCCCCGGTCTATCGTACGATCCCAGCGCAAACCCCTCTAAAACAGTAAGCCCTCTGCTCTCTGCCCGGGCGAAAATATCTCAACTTGCCATCGCTTCAACCAGTTCGGCCGCCATCTTCGTGCAGCAGCCCCGCGAGAACCAAAGCTGAAACGCAGTTCCTCGCCAATGAGATACAATAGGGTCACGTGTCGAGTGTTCGTAACAACCAATCGGTGTCACCGTACGTAACACGATTGACAGCACGAAGACACATGAGCGTTACATGCGTTAAAAGGTGTCAGTTCAAAAACGCACTTCTAGATATCTTACCCTCCATTACAGATCGCTGCACACTGAAAACAATTCCATTGCATCTTCCCGTCCACCCCAACAACCTTGATTTGATATTTAGAGACTAATTTAGCAATATGTTATGCATCCAGAAGTTATTCCCAATCTAACGATGTCATAAAATATAATGAACATTTATGGCAGGGAATACGAACCATATCACGTCAATCCCTATGTATTTAACCGAGGGAAGTTGAGTGCACTTCGCGTACGCGGTGGACACATACTTGTTTTCACTAATTCAGTGAGCAATTTTTTTCTCCATGATTTTCCATATTTAAGCAATGTCTACAGGAAAGGTAGAACAGCCGGATTAATGCTTCTTAATTACTGTATATTTATGGTATTTTTTATCCTGGTTTAGGTATCTGGATTGTACGTGTCTTTTAAAGAAATTAGATGCGAATAAGCAATTAGTATTAATACCGGGTAATCTAGGTGCGGATATTGCAAACAATGATAGTGGAATAACATTCTATAGGATACTATTGTACATATATTGGAAAAGGTGTTTCTATAACATCCCGTTGAATTGTTGCGCGCAATATTTTAAAATGCAAAGCAAAGGGATTGATGACGTTTCTATTACAAAGGCACCTACCAGAGGGGTCAAAATGGCGAGGTATGGATCTGAGTTTTTTTGCCCTTGTGTATTTGAGGGGATTTTCATGTTTTCAGCACAGTTTAAATCCCAAATTTTTGCTTGTGGATTTGGCATATAATTGTTATACCTGTCATATTCGCAGCGGTAGCAGTGAGAGCAAAACTATCCTTTCGGCAAAAAAAAAAACAACTAAATAGAACGGACAAGTTTGACAAGCCCGTTAACTTGGTGGAGGTGACAAAGACGGTCGATAAAAGCCCTAAAAACGAAGAACCATTACCTATCCCGCTCCCGTTCACCCTATCTAAAAGTCCACCAAGAAATAATTAAAGACTGTAGATATTCACGAGAACACCAGTGCGACTCTTTCTGTAATCTCGTCGCTCACCGCGAAGCGAGAGGCCGCATTTATCCGCACTGCCTTATAAAACTACTGAGCTCAAGTTGATCCTTGATAACGCAGCGCACGGGGAGAAAGCTTGTGAAATCTGTACAGAGTTACGGGACAAGAACAAACGAATGAAATAAGATGTCGGTCCCGGATTACACGGTGTGAAAAATAACGGGCAAGCGGGAACCACGGAGGATACGGGCGAGGGCGAGGAGGAAGAAGGTTTGGCCCGTGATTAAACAAGCCAGAGATGACGGCAAGAGGGCGGTATTCCGCGTATTCCTTTCAAGAAACGCATTCTTGAGAAAATGGTTTAAAATTTTGGAGAGTTCAACGTGGGGGTGTGGGGGGCGATATAGTTATGTTTCAAATTATTCAACAGAGGGCGCCATACTAAACAAATTCAAAGGTGCAAACATTTTGCTGTTAATGGCAGGTGGATTTTAATTTTTTTTCGTTTTGGTTCCTAATGTATACGGTTTTAATTCTAAAGTTAATAATTATGGTTCTTGTGCAAATGTTTCTAAGAAGATATATATTCGTTTGTCTTAATGGGCGAGGGTTTTAATGACGCACCAGATTTCTCTTTTGACCTTTTTTGTTGAACAGGTTAAACAAATTGTTTATATATTAGAGGGGAATGTCAGAATTCCCAAAGATGGGAATTCTTTGAATTCAAAGTATGGCAATTGGCAGTGGAAAAGGGTAAGGATTTGAAGAAAGCCAAATCTATAAGAGCACTGGATATACTCAAAGAGGAAAGACGCACTATCAGAGGAAGAAAATATTAAATCACAAAAACTTATCTTTATACACAGATCTTGCTAAAGGCTCCTTTATAAAATCCAGAGAGAAATGATTAGAGGAAGGGGAGAAAAATACATATTATTTTGCTTTGGAAAAAAAAAGTTGCCCAGGATTTAACTTTTTCATCAAAATTAAAAACATAGTAATTATGTTATATAAGACTGTTATAAAAAATAAACTGGAATCATGAATATAGATGTACCAAAGATTATATCAAACTTTTAAACTTAATTCTAACAATAAAATAATACAATTAATTTCATACAATGAAAATAAAACGTAATGTGCTTCACAACATAAGAA
The DNA here is from genome assembly GCA_025775065.1 of Hiodon alosoides. Taxonomy (NCBI): domain Eukaryota; kingdom Metazoa; phylum Chordata; class Actinopteri; order Hiodontiformes; family Hiodontidae; genus Hiodon; species Hiodon alosoides. Next base: position 3,401 of record JAOYSI010005688.1, read on the forward strand.
TAATAACAAAAACAGGTGCAAATGGATTACTGGATACAATACAGTTGCTCAAAAAAAAAAAAAGACACTTACTCAGAAAATGAAATGGTTCCCCTTTTCAGGTGTTTTCGTGGCCCACAATATAAGGAAGTGAAACCTGTCTTCGGCTGAACATCCTGTGTTGTTACAAATCTGACGTACGTTTTTACATATAAGATTGGTAACATATATAACAAAAGGCCATGTATGCTATTGAGCCGGTAAGAACACATACCTTTCAATAAGACAGGACACGGACACCAACAATGTACAATTGAGTTGCTTAGCAGATGCTTTTATCCAACGCAACATACACATACATTTTACTGAAGCTGTATACCTTGTTCAAGGGTATAACAGCTGGGTTGAGAGTTGAACTTTCGGTTACAAGTCTCTCACCTTACCCACTACACCACCAGCTGCCCTCGTGTACACTCAGTGTGTTAGATACACCATACATATATACATATAACTTTGAAGCCAAACTAAAGACAATCGAGATCCGACCATTACCGGTTATAAACAATGACCTAGTTTTAACATTACACATAATCTCATGGTTCTCAAACGGAAGCCTACAGAGCTCCAGCACTCTAAACCCAATGGTGATTATTTATCCAAGCATTGTAATCACTTAGTATGTAAACTTTGATTAAATTAGCATAACAAATCTGGTAATGGGCTAGTGACTGTTATTGGTGGTGGATTCTACCCCCTTATTCCTATATCCCCTCCCCTGAAAATAATTGAAATGGGATAAAACTGTCCAGAATCCTCTTGGTGCGAGAGCAGCTGTCCCTAAACACCTCGCTCTGCTAAGTCTTTGGGGGCAATCTTCTTTAATTCCGGTGCTTTGCCGGGGAAATAATAATCCCGCCGGGACCCCCCCCCCCCCCCCCATCCTTCGTACTGCCACTCCCCAAAAAGGGGGAAACCCTTTCAGATTTAAGGAGAGGTACATCAGTGGGTTAGACGGATGGCTATGGTATCCTGTGCACCTTTCAAATGAGCAGCTTTCGGGGAACGTAAAAAAAACACTTAGGCACAAGCCCTAAACGTGGGGAAAAACGTGGAAATTCACAACGTTTTTTTTTTCCCCCCTTCACGTCAGCAGAAGATTTCACAGGACTCGGAAAAACTGTACTCACCGCAAGGCTTTAAAAGGCTAGACGTCATATCCGTATCTCGGGATCTTTCTGACCACCTGCACAGTCAGAAAGAGGGAATGGGGTGTGCCATCTATAGAGACGCACCAACAGGGAACATGCTGCTCGAACCTTGAGCACCAATAAAGAAAAGAAAGGACAGATTTTTTTTTTCTTTAAGAGAACCTCATTGCAGGTATAGAGCTAAATAACTAGGAAAGGGCTATGATCGAAGATTATAGTGGATAATTAACCATTATATATAATACAGTGTATGCATTCACTGATCTCATCATTGACCCCCAAGCTAAGTTAGCTGAGAACAATTCATTGCATCTAGAGATGGATAAATCCATGGAGAAGGCGAACAACCCAAGCAGCTTCCACGCCAGCCAACAGCCCTTAGGATTACGCTTCACCATCGACTACCTGTTGTTCAACAAAGGCAGCGACGGCGAGAAAGGGCAAGAAGAGCGTCCCGAGGCCGCAGAGGCGCAACCCCAAACGCCGGTCTCGGACAGGGACTGTCCCAAACCCCAGAGCCCGGAGGCGGGGCCCGAGGGATCCGAGGGCGAAAACGAGGACGAGACGGGTGAGGGAGAGGAGGCAGTCGGGACAAACCCTCGGGATAAACCCAGCCAGTCCTACATTGCTCTGATCTCAATGGCCATCCTGGCCTCGGAGGAGAAGAAGCTCTTGCTGTGTGACATCTACCAGTGGATTATGGATCACTACCCCTACTTCAAGAGCAAGGTTTGGCACGATTCTTGTCATTAGAGATGTAGAAACGACGGACAGTATGTTGAAGGCTCTGCGCTACGTGAACTATTCTCGCCGTCTGCTAATTCTCAGTGTCTTCCAAGAAAATACACGAAAACATAGTTTCACTGTTTTAAAGGAATTCATAGGAATTTAGGAATTTGCTTTATAAATGTGCTGAGATGTTAAATGTATTTTTGGTCATTTAAACATTTTTTATCAGAATTTGATCTGTTCTAAGATTAACTGGTTCTAACAGGTTTCATGCCTTAATGCACATTTTGAAAAAATCACTCCCAAAAAGGCTCTTTATTCTTAAACTCGTTAGTAATAATTACATTTATGCTTGTCTGGACGGCAAATAATCAAGTTGTTTGTACCAGGAGTAAGTAACTGACGAAGGTTAAAAGGATTTATAGACATTTTTGCAATAGGTTATTCAACGGTAAACATGTTGATAGAATCTAAGGCATGGACACTGAGATGAAAACAAAACTTTTAACCTTAACGACTTTTAAAGTCCTTTTCACCAACACAAACTTCCATGATTAAAGAATGCTGCCATATGGTAGAATACCTTATCCCCCCGTGGAAGTCTGTGCCGTGTTTGTTTCGTAGAAAACATTTGAAATTGATTGGTGACGTTAAGCAGCCGACAGGCCGCACGTAGGACATATTTAACTCCAATGGTTTAAATTGTGTCCTGTTTGGCATTGGGGCGATCTTGTTGTTGGGACGTTTGTTGGGTTGTCCACAGGTTGGGTAATCCAGTTGATAAGCTGCAGACTCTTTCCTGCTAAGCATTAAACGAGGTCCTTATCGGCGGTAACAAGAGATTTACCTGAGAGGTTTAAGGTGGCTTGACCACATAGTGAGGTAACAGGGGCAAGACGCAGAGGTCAGTTTGCATGTAAAACCATGAATACATAAGGATCAAACTGTATCAGCTGTGATTGCGACTAATTCTCACTCCGTCTCCTAAACGAGCACATGGACTTTTCAGACTTCTTCAGAAAAAGCAGCCCACATGTAAATACGCTGGTGTTGGAGAATTCATGCTATCAGAGGATTCCTGTATTCTCTGTGGACCGTTTGGTTAGCGAGATTACAATAAATCTGCAAATAGGTTTCTGCTTTCCACTCCTCACACACGCCTCGAGATCTGACACAATCCCATTATCTTATCTGCTTTACTCATTGTGTGTGTCCCTAACCCGTGGTCCAGCGTGTATCCCCGAGGCCTTCTGCTAACCTCCTGAGTGATCCAGCCTAAGCCGCAACTTTGTGTCCAACAGGATAAGAACTGGAAGAACAGCGTGCGCCACAACCTGTCTTTGAACGAGTGCTTCGTCAAAGCGGGACGCAGCGACAACGGCAAGGGCCACTTCTGGGCCGTCCATCCCGCCAACGTGGAGGACTTCTCCAAAGGGGAGTACCACCATCGCCGCGCCCGTAGACGGATCCGCAGTGTCGCGGGACAGCTGGCCTTCTCCCTACCCCCTCCCTACCACCCCCCCCGAAATTCTCCTTACTGGTGGTACCCTCCGGCCCACCCCGTCTCCTACCTCCCCGCCAGGGTGTACTGGACCTGGGCAGCGCTGCCGGCCAGCAGGGATCCCTCCGCCCCACTCGCTCGTCTGACGCCTGCCTTTCCACTCTCATCTGGTCACACATAAGTAACGTCCCGTCCCGGCTGATTCTACACAATGGGGGAGAAGCTATCAGGAGACTTCTCTGGACTCATTTCATACCTAGAACGATGCTCAAAGGAAAATATATTCTCAAAGGAAAATGGACGGCTTTGTGGCTGTTGGTAGTTTTTCCCGATTTTTTTATATTCGAAACTATATGGAATTGGTACTATATATTACATACTACACTGATGTTCTTTCCCGTCAATTTGTTATTTTGTTACTGTCTGACATAAATGCCATGTAATGTATACTATTTCTGAAAACAATCTATTTTTAAAAATAAAAGTAAAACAAAAAGTTTTGTCCATTCTTTATCCAAACCATATGAATTTCACTAATGATATTTAAGAAGGATTTATTCATTTTAACTTAAAATATCTCAATCTGCATCATACATTAATAAGAAATGTACATTGACCTTACCATAAATCATTAGAAAATTAATTGTGCAGTTTACAAATTGGACCCGAAAAGATGCTTAAACCACCTGAACATAATTGAATATATCCATACAACGGTAAAATATGTTTAGAGAAGAGTACAGAAATGTATTCCACGATTATGTTATAGCCATTTAATTGAGTGTCTCGGCGTAGTGCAAACACAATGCACTGTGTGTGTGTGTGTGTGTGTGTGTGCGCGCGGAGTGTTAAAAGTGAACACCTCCATGTGAGGCTGTACGGTTTAAGTGCTAATCAGGCTAAGCTGCCAAGAGACTGAAATCTCTAGCATTAAGAGACTAAAAACAGGCTGTCCAAAGCTGACTCTCAGGTTAAGAACCTACTTAAGCCCAGAGATCGGCAAATAGTCAGCTTACCACACAGCGTAATCCGGTAACTGACTGTGGGTTTACCGCCCTCCCATTTGGGCAGAGGAAGCGACGGGCATTGTGGACCCCTGCGGGGAAGGGCGTGCAGGAAGGGATAGGGAATGTAAGCAGATAGATAGTTGAGTTTTTACATTTTTGATTCAGCCATATTGTATGCTGTGCAGGCAATAGCGGAAGTCACAAATCGTTAAATCGTTGTTAGAGTTAAATAACTGTCAACAGCAACAACGAATAGAAGAACTCAAGAGAATAATAGAATAATTTACTGTATTAATAAAACAAAATTAAGAGGTGTTTTTTTTAAACAGTTTAAGAAAGGTCACACATTCTTTTCATCTCCTTAAATCTCAATGTTTAACATGGATTGTGCAGGGTGCCACTAAACAGTTCAACAGCCATGACAAAAACTTTGAACCTCACGTTAATTACAAATTATAAGTCCAGTACAAATGGTTGGATCCCTCCGGGGTAGAAGGTAAATCCATTTCAAAAGCAAAAAATGTAATATTAATTAATCTGTGAGTCAGAATAAAAAAATATTCATAAAGGAATTAAGGAAACATTATATATATTCTGTTGAACTGAATGTAAAAAAATTTGGATTCTCTACAAGTCATTATTTCATGAAAACCCAACAAGAGATCCTGTAAAAAACCAGACGGAAAATTCAAAAAAAGTTTTGCATTTTGTGGAAACCGAGACTAGCAACAGTTTAAACATTAAAAATAAATATAATAAAATCAAAGTTCAAATAGGCTAACAATAAGGAGAAGTTAACACTTCAGCAACAACTTGACCCATTCAGAATTAAATCAACCATGGATTGCTAAATAATCATTAAGAACATCCCAAACAATGTAAATTGTTATATGTTTCAGGGGTAGATAATTAGAATGACAAATCTGTATAATAACATATGCCAGTCACATTAGCATAATCTGATTAGGTCATCATTAGCATGATTTCTGTGGAGGGAAAGAAAAAAAAAAAAAGAAAAAAACCTCATTTGGAACCCTAATTTGCCCTAAGTCTGGTTACACAGTTCACTACATGAAATCCTCTTTTATTTTCCAGCTTTAGGCTTCTCAATACCATTGCATATGTTTGCCTTATGCCATCAAGAAACCAGACTTTGAACAGGTTGCCCCTGATGCACACTGTGATGAAAGCTGATTTCTAATTAAAAGGGCATAAGAATTCTGCAGCGGATCCTCATGAGGTCATGGTCAATATCAGACCTCTTTATACGCAGGTGGCAGAATGGGACGACAGAATTCGTTCCCGGTGGTTCACTGCAATCTTTCAGGACGGTTAAAAAAAAAAAAAAGGGAGGTGTGTCAGGCTGTACACTTTATCTTCTTAATGTAATAGGATAGGCGGAGGGCAGGGGGGCTGGGATTACTGCAGGGGACTTGTGTCTGATTAACGGAGAGTGAACTAAGAAGATGAACCCCGCGGGGAAGTTCAATCAAAACATTCTCTTGATGTTTTCGGTAATATTCCACATTCCAGCGTAACTCTCTGTCACGTGTGCCGTTGCCATTGTGAAGTATTGCATTGTGTGTTGAGTATACCGGTTGTGTTACAACTGCACGGCGTGTCACCATCAAACGCAGAGTGCTTAGAAAACATTTTAAAATGACGGTGACAGCAAGAAAACGGAATGTTATAAAAACATTCAAATAACCCATACCAAGCCAAATTATTTATAAAGATATGTCACACTTTTTTTGTGATAAGTGATAAATGACATTTTAATACCAATGGGTAGGGAGGGGTAAGAGGCCTATTTGGGGGTAAAAGGCCCCTTTGACCTTAATTTTCCAGCCATAATAATTTGAGGTGATAGGTGCCCTCTAAAGACAGCTGTTATTTTCCATTTTTTAAGACAACAGACAAGCAAATGTGAATATTTCACCAACTATTTTTATGACTAATTCTTGTTTTGTTTTCAATTCTGTTGCATGATATTAACACTGTGAGACATGCAGATTCATCTGCATAACTAATGATTGACTTCATGATATTTTAACGCTGGGACACTGCGACCCAGGCATTCATGAAATATATGAACAGGTTAACCATTTTAGATATCTATATTTTACATATTTTACATTAAATATTTATTTCATGTTTTTAATCAACAAAATTCATCTTGTTGGCGATACAATAAAATTATATATGTTTATTTTATTCAAAACATAAAAGAAAAAAATCGTTAAATTAAGGGGGTCTACTTACTCCCAACCCTGCAGGAATCCTTTAAAAAGCTCTTGTGCTTAAGTTTTTGTGGAGGTTTTCCACAAATGGAACACAAACCTACATCACTAGGTCGAATAGCCCTTTCATTCAAGTCCTCAGTGCTTAGTTTCAGTTTAGTCAGACGAAGTTCTCCCCCCCTTTTTTTGCAGTAAACGCAATTTGTTATGCCGATCAAACAATTTCCACAATGACGTTTATATATTGATATACACACCCCATTGATTTTTAAACACTTTTTAAACAGCTAAAAGCGCAAATTAATCAATAAGAAAACATGTTCATATTCCAGAGATATTTCAACATTTGCTCTTATTTATGGTTATTTGGTCGACCAGTACCTGCGGACAGATAAGTCCGTCCAGCTCGGATGTGCATGGTATTTTCAAATATGTAGACTACTGGTACCGGTCAAAACAGTCCGAGGCCCAGAGATTGCTGCTGTGTGCGCATATTATTCAGCAGGTAAAGACGGCAGAACCGGTAGGACGCAGCGCGGCGTCCTAGAAGTTATTTCACCGTAGCATTCTTACTACCTAACTGTATTATATTTTGGGCGAGAATAGGGAGGGGAGGTATACTTGAATGTGAATGTTCCACGAAGATTAGGCCTTACAGTTGCGTTTTTGGTAACAAAGGCAGTCGCTGCGGCAGTGAATTTGCTTACCAGCCTTGCGCCACTAACAAAAACTCCCTTCGCTGTGAAAATGTTTTAAATTCCCTTGTTTTTATCTGCATCTGTCAAGCCTTTGGTATACCGTTTGATCTCTCTTCCCCCGTCCTTTTCTCGCTCCCAGGGGTCGCGTTGACCTGTTGATTGGCAGCTGGGCTCAGACATATGGTAGAACGAAGCATCGACCGGTGCTCCCGGGAGAGACTGGCAGTCCATGAATGATTATTTTTCAACTAAAATAGAAGAGCGAAAATCCGAGCCGAAGAACTGGGATGAAAGTGGCACATTTTAAGTTCGGTGTCCGTACCAACCGCCAGATGTCGCAAGTCGCCCGTAAACAAAACACAGCCCATCTGAGCGGCTGTGAAATTCCACACACAGGGATCATTTAGAAAAATGTATGTTTTGTCGACTATATAAAATTATGTCTATATTATATTATATCAAATACAAATAATACAATACAAATTTTGTAAAACGAAGGATTTGCTGTAGAAAACACGTAGCCAACTAAATATTTGAAATATTTTTTTTTTTCAGATTTATTTTGTATCGAGTGTTTGAACGGTGTAACCCTAGTACGACGACGGTACTACGTGAAATAAAGCAATGAAGTTGGGATGCATTTAGGACGACTGCTCATACTTCGCTTATCTTGAAATTCCCCTTGAGCCTCCAAATCCAAGCCTGTCCGACAAATTAGGCAGTAGTACAGAGCAACCTCCCGCTTGTTCATCTTGCTGAAATGAGATGATAATTCACCAACTGTGTCGACTGTGAAAGACCTTCCGTTCCAAATCAACCAACATTCAGAAAGATATATCGCATTTAGTTGCCAGTTGCTAAATTAGCAATTATTTTCCAGGAATTTATGCCCAGTATGTTTTTATTCTTACGTTGGCCTGTTTAATAAAATAAAATCTTAAATGGCTTTTCAAGCCTGATGGCAAAATAACTTAGATACCATACCTGAGAATTTGCTGGAAAAAATGCATGGTTTTGCATAACAGGGTTTTGTAAAAAAAAAAAAAATAATAAAAAATTAATAATAATAATAATTATATATATGTTTTTAAAATAAAATCAACATAAAGATAGTTTAAGTGCAATACATGAAGTGTTGTGTTCACAATTTTAAATACCAGAATAAAAATAATTTTTAAATTTAAAATATTATGACGTTCTATGATAATATCATCAGAACAATATTTACTGTTAATGTGCTCATCAGCACATCAACTATGGGCAGAAAGGTTTACAAATGTTACAAAAATAATGTTACAAAATAAACAATGCTGTACACTTAAATGTGCAATGTAAAGTTCAGCCGTGACATAACGCAGAATAACGACAAATAGATAGATAGAGGATCCTAATAAAAAGATTTTTTAATTTTTATTTTAATGAACAAAAATCTACATTTGTATCTCCGTAAGGTAATCAAGCAAACTCCTCTTTACCTGTCGCTTTTGTCACCACATATAAATTTGTCACAACACGATATAATGAATCCTTTGTGCTTCAGTAGTCAGATAAGGTTGAGATAGTGAGGTAATGCTGAATGGGGTATTAAGCTCAGCGATTAGTGTAGACTTTATAAATCGACAATGTTTTTGTTTGTCTTTATATGAAACGTTCATGGTGTAATTTTGCGAGCAATGACTGTCTCGGAGTAATGTAAAAACGGGGGTTGGGGGGGGCGTTATTCTTTTGTGGTTTATGATTTTTGGAGACAAAATAAAATTCGGCAAAGGTATCTCCCTCTCTCTCTTGGGACGATGAAATTGCCATGGCGACAGTTCTCTGGCCAGTGCAGCAGTGATCTCTACTGACCACAGTTATTGACCCTTGACCCTTAGGTCATAACCAGGGTCAGGAAGTTATTGGTGGCCAGAGGATAATGAATGCACTTCCATGATTGTGTCTCCACTATGCCTGCAGCCCATTAATCCAGAGTTTTGGTTGACCGTTACTCTTAAAAGCATAATTCATGGTATGTTGTTATAATTGCATGGTACGTTGTTGTAATGTTGTGCACACTTCTGTACGGTGTAGTATCATCTGAAACAGTCACATCTATGAAGAGTTATGATAGGAGTTCGGTCTAAAAACTGGGAGAGGGCTAAAGGAAGTATTGAAAGTAATCCTGGTGTCCACCAGGCACAAGGCAGGACAGACTGCCAGTCCATCACAGGACAGTAGACTGACAGACGGACTTACTCCTAATAAGACTTTGGACACTGGGGGGGGAATCCACGCTAACACGTGGAGACACATTCCGCACCGACTGAGATCTGAGCCAGATTCTAACCCAGTCAGGCACTGTGCCATGATGGTATTTATGAATGTACTTGCTGTATTATTTTAGTAGTGGGCGTATTCAAAAGCAGATGTTAATAGCTGATGGTGAGAATGTGTGCAGTGTGGTGGGGGAAGGGTGTACGACCGACGCTCTCGTGGGGGGTAATTGTGGAATCGTGCGTACTAAAAGTCATGTGATTTCAACCTTCTGCCTGCAAATAATTCGTGGGGGGGGGGGGGGGGGGGGGGGGGGGGGGGGGGGGGGGGGGGGGGGGGGGGGGGGGGGGGGGGGGGGGGG
>JAOYSI010005689.1:0-13375 GCA_025775065.1 Hiodon alosoides
AAGCGTGTGTGTGTGTGTGTGTGTGTGTGTGTGTATGTGTGTGTGTATGTGTGTGTGCTTGCTTGTGAATGGGTAAGCGTGTGTGTGCATGTGTGTGCATGCTTGTGAATGGGTAAGCGTGCGTGTGTGTGCCTGTGTGTCTGTGTGTGTGTATGATTGTGAATGGGTGTGTGTGCGTGTGTGTGTGTGTGTGCATGTGTGTGCATGCTTGTGAATGGGTAAGCGTGCGTGTGCAGAAACACACTGACTGACAGGAAGGCATGCAGACGATGTGTTTCAGAGAGAGAGAGAGAGACAGACAGACGGAGGTGTGTCTATTGGGAGCCTGTCCGTCTCCATGGCAACACACACAAAGGACCAGTTGGCTGAATTGCGACACAGGTCGCATACAACCAGGGTTAATGTGCTTAATGTGTGGACCTATTGTCACATATTCTGGAATTTTTGAGTTCTTGTTCTACTAGTATCTGTGTCCAGCACTGGGATTGTGGGTAGGCCTGTCAGTGTCCGCACTGGCATTGTGGGTAGGCCTGTCAGTGTCCGCACTGGCATTGTGGAGGTGCCTGTCAGTGTCAGCACTGGGATTGTGGGTAGGCCTGTCAGTGTCCGCACTGGGATTGTGGGTAGGCCTGTCAGTGTCCGCACTGGGATTGTGGGTAGGCCTGTCAGTGTCCGCACTGGCATTGTGGAGGTGCCTGTCAGTGTCAGCACTGGGATTGTGGGTAGGCCTGTCAGTGTCCGCACTGGGATTGTGGGTAGGCCTGTCAGTGTCCGCACTGGGATTGTGGGTAGGCCTGTCAGTGTCCGCCCTGGGATTGTGGAGGTGCCTGTCAGTGTCCGCACTCCCCTACCCTCCCCATTATATGTTTCACATTCTCTATTGTTCTGTCTCTTTTTCAACAAAGAGAAGGCGATTATGAAATATGACGTGTATCCTTCCACACAAAAAAGAAACCCCAAAAATGTTGAAAATGGAAAATTCCTGGTTAATCTACAGATCTACAGGGGGTAAATTGTGTTGTTGCTCTGTCCTTGCTGCTGTGAAAGCCATTTTAATGAACGCTGCTGGAATCAGACCTGAGAATTTCATGGAAACCTGCCTCTCCAGACTTGTCCCTCTAACGAACCCAGCAGCTTGACAGATCAGCCCCGCCCCCTGTTGAACAGAGCTAATTAACAACGGCCACAGGTCGCGAGGGTTCCTGCCTCTACTCATAGCAGACCCATCAAAACAAATTAATTCATGTTGTGATTAAATGTGAACACGCATGACCAAACGGTCGCTGGTTTAAATTCCACTGCTGCTATTGTACTATTAGTCTGAAACCCTTCATTAAATATCCAGATGTGTAAATGTCAAAAATGCATAACTATAACATATTTAAGTTGTTGGATAGGAGAGTCTGCAGAGCAACTAAATAGCTAAATAATTATCACTCAGGGGGAGAATTGTGCCTTATTGTTTTGTTGAACAACTTGGCTGGATAACCATCAGAGACATTCCTGTCCTCCTGACACAAGCATGTCATACTGGGCAGTCGCTGTGGCAACGACCTCCGACCTCCATGCCTTGGTCAGCCACGTGGTGGTGAGATTGCCTGGCCTCTCTTTACCAGAAACCCAGACAGCAGAATCACATACATATAAATTAATTTTGTTATTCATAGCCTGTGTCATGCTCCTATAATATAAATCTAAAATAGTCAGAGATTAACATATTAATCTGTAATATATAATCTATAATAGTCAGAGCTGAACATATTGCGGTCCATTCTAAATGTGATTTATTTGGGGTTCTATTGTTACTGTCAACAGGGCAACTATTGTAAGCGGTCTGGGCTGCGTCCCAACTGCTTGAACAAAGGTGCCTTTAATGTAGAAGAGGACCTAATCAAGTTTCATTCACTGAAGTCTTTTTTAAGACCCTTGCTTAAGACAAATCTCAGTAAATAAGGCCAAATCATGTCACTGCTTTTCTCAGCGAACAGCAGTGCAGGTACAGTCTATCACTAAATGTATCTTTTACTCATTCTCCCTAGAAAGCATCACACGTCCTCATCCCTTTGTCAGTATTGTGTGAGCAGAGATGAAATAATCCCCTGTGCTCCAGCAATGGCGTAATGCAGGTTTAAAACCAAAGTCCTTGCTGACAGACAGTCAGACACTGACACACGCGCTCCTTTGTTTCCCGGCGGTGAGGTAACCACCCTTCTCCAAGTGATGCTGGGAATGGGGCCTTTTAGGGGAATGCTGGGAGGAGAAACATAACCATCTCCCCTTGCTGCAGATATCAAAAAACAGAGGGAAGGAGGGCAGCCACCGGAGGATTCGCCTCCAGTTCCTGCTCCACCAATTAGCTGCCAGCCTCCTATGGGTGTCTCACTCATTCTGTGATGTTGGAGGATCTGATTGGCTGGCTGGTGAGAGCCAGGGGGGAGGGGGGAGGTGTTGTGTGTGTGCGTTGGCCCTGACAGATTTGGCAGAAGGATCCTTATCCTTTCGACTGAAGATATCCTCCCTCTGAGAGCGTTCCTCGTCCCCCTGACTTAGATTCTGTCTATAGTATTCATCAACCCCGGCCCTAACTGCATCCGTGGGGCTCAGGGCTAAAATGCAGGTGCAGCGTCAGCTCCAGATCCCCACCCGTGGAGGGGTCTAAGCCCACATAGGCATGAAGACAGAGCCCAGGGATGCCCAAAATGGGCCCAGCGCTGTGGATGCGTGCTGAGCACAACAGAACCTGGAATAGCGCTGTGGTCTCTGGCTTCGAAGGGCCAATCTTTCCTCCACAGTCGTCAGAATCCCGTTCGGGTCTCTTTCCATCTGTTTCTTGGACTCATTGACAATTCATTTTTCCAAAATGCCTGAGGCTAATTCTTTGCTCTCAGTTTCCTGGGGATACATAAAGGTAAGGGTTGTACTTGTGCTTGTCCAGTTATTTAATTGTGTGTGCAGGTGAAGAGCATCTCCTCCCGATGTAGGATGTAGGCACCACGCAGACAGTGTGTTTGGTGAGGTGTTTCACTTAGGTCATTCGTAGTTCACTAGTGTGTAGATTAAGATCTGGATTTTTTGTTTGTTGTTTATATTCGTTACTGGATTATTCAGAATTTTTTTGTGCATATATTTAGCAGTAAGACTTTTAATCACTGTTTAAGGTGATGGTCTGATTCTGTTTTTCATGCGTATATATCCGACTTTGGGCATGCTTAAAGATTCAGGTGGGGATACTGTGTTCTTTACTGTATCCAAAGCAAGTCATCCCCTGAAGTAAATCTACTGCCATAAAACTTGTGATGCTTTGCGAGCATGACAAGTGTTTGGTTTTAAGCCCCCGGTTGGGGCCGGAAGACCCAGGGCAGAGCGCAGGGCTAGGTCAACGAGGAGCAGCCTGTTAATTCATATGGCCTGCATTTCGGTAAACTGTGGTACCAGCCCAGCAGTGAACTGCGCATTCTTCTGAATGTGGCAAATTTGTGCTGTGGAGCAGCTATATGATGTAATGGGAGTGGGTCATGAGCGGAGATGGAGTCTCACGCATCTTTTCACAGCTTTCAGCGGAGACAAGGTTTCACAAGTTTATGTACAAGTGAAAAAAAGTGACGCGGTTTTCCATGCCAAAGTCTGTGGTTGGTGCTTGTCAGTCTGGTCGCATATCATTATCCTGCCTAAAAACGACCTTCTAGTGATGTGAAGGCCATGTCAGCCTAACCCTGTAACGAACCAGGGGTGTGACTTTGCATAGCACCAGTTTTCCTTTCGGTACGCTTTCGGTATGCTGGCCCTGTCAGCTGCAGGATGTGCAGAGGAGACACGTCACATCACCAGCTGAAATGGGATGGCCGTATCAATGCATTTGGAGCAACCTAAATTCTGTTGCACCAAATGTTCATTAGAACATTTGCCAGGGATTTGGCAGATTTTGCTTGGTTGGTGGGAGCATTTTAAGCCAGGCTCTTACATTCATGTAGCCAAACGCTACCCACAGTATGATATTTCATCCCAAACCCGGCAACAGTAAAAAGCCCAGCCCGAATGGTTCTGGTGATTTAATGTAGAATTAGGCCCTGGCACTGCACCGCAAAGCATCTCTCTGCACGAACAGGCCATGGGCGGGGGTGTGGTAGCTGGGTTGTGACCCCGCTAGTGGAGGCTACGCTAAATGAGCCACCTAAGTGTTGCCCAGTGGTGCACCGGATCTGAGCCCCAGCAGGCCGACTCAGGTACCTGGGTGCGTCATCACTCTCACTCAGGGGTGTTCTCTGAAACTAAACAACACACTCCCCGCAGAAAAGGAATGCGTCAAAGGGAAATTCATTATAAAGTGGGTCTTTTCTAAAAACTGTTTACTAAATACCTGCTGCTTAATTGGAGGCACTTAGTTTAGTAGTTTAATTTTGATCCAAAAAGCCTTTTTCTTTCTTGCCAGTAGATGGCGGTACTATGTGGAACCAACAGTTTTTTTTTTTTTTTCCTGCAGGTATAATAACCCTTTACAGCAGAATCTTCCCTTTTTGTACGTCATTTAAAGTTTTATTCACTACTCATCAAGTAAAAACAAATATGGATTTGTTGCTTGTTTTATTACATTAAATAAAACATTGGATATGAATTGCTATTATTAGCTAATTGTCAACTAGCTGTTGGCTGGCCTTTTCAGTTCAGATGCTAAATAGGTTTTTAAACATAGTTGGAAACACATTGGTCATTATGGAGGAATGAATATTGAAAAAATGCTAATGACTTGTTAAACCCAGCACTCACATCCCTCTAATGGAAAGGCTCAGCACGTATTTATCAAGGGTATGTCGCACTCAATATTCGCCTAAATTCAGTCTCCTCGACTTGATTCAGATTTAACAGCTAAAGGGGGTGGGGGGAGGGGGTGAGTCATTGTGTGACATCACACCTTGGCCCCTCCTCTTCACTTCTGTCTGCAGTCTCCCTTTGGGTGGAGGGGGAGGGGGGTGGGATCACAGTCGCGTCTCTCAGATCCCACACTCTCCGTGCTTCCATCTGGCTCCCCGGGCTGGCTGTGAAATTATATTTCAAGCCTGGGATTCTGTAGCGTTCACAGGAGACGCTGGTGACATCTAGCTGTGGCACTTTGAATCGCGGCCCTGGAAGTAGAGCTATAAGGATGTATGGGTCAGGACTCTATGCAGCCGCCTGTGGTCGCACAGGCAGGATATTATCACATGTGTAATTAATTCACAGTTATCAAGTGTGTGCTCTGTGATGTAGAAGGATACAAATCAATCAATTGACCCCATTGATCTCTGTCTTTGTTAAGTTCCAAAAATTCGGGTCAAATAAAGTGACCTGACTAAACCAGCTTCATTGGTGGTTTAGTGGTCGGTGTACTCCGAGTCCTCTTCCACCTGTCCACGTGGACGTATACATGGAGAGCCAGACGTCCGCTCCGAAAGGCCTGCTTCTGAGTTTGAGAGGAACTTCAGTTCTTGCCACACCGATGGCACTTCTCTGTTTCCGTTTCTTTTCCAGTTCAAACGGATGCTGAACAGAGAGCTCACCCACTTGTCGGAGATGAGCCGGTCGGGGAACCAGGTCTCTGAGTTTATATCCAGCACCTTCTTAGGTAAGAGAAATGTCTTCTCCCATCTCACCTCACAATTACATTTGAACTGTTAAATGTGGGCGCAAAAGAGCCTGACATTCATGCCTGACATTTTACCTTTCATTTAACATTATAATAACATTTCAATTACTACTACTAATTACCTTCAGTTACTGATAGCCTTACAGGTACATTTGCTCAGTTTGAAGTTGTGTTGAGCATCACAGAAAGATTTCTGAATTATTTATGTGATGCGGGAACCCCCCACACATGCTCACACTCTCACACACTCACACACACACACTCACACACACACACACACACACACACACACACTCACACACACACACACACACACACAGTCAGGATGATGTCAGGTTGACTTTTGAGCACAGCTGGCCACCCTCAAGGTCTCTCTGTCTCCTGCAGACAAGCAGCACGAGGTGGAGATGCCCTCCCCTCCCACGCAGAAGGACAAGGAGAAGAAGAAGAGGCCCATGTCCCAAATCAGTGGGGTGAAGAAGCTGATGCACAGTTCCAGTCTGACCAACTCCAACATCCCCCGCTTCGGTGTCAAAACCGACGCAGAGGACTCGCTGGCCAAGGTGAGCAAAAATGATCAACTCCAACATCCCCCGATTCGGTGTCAAAACCGACGCAGAGGACTCGCTGGCCAAGGTGAGCAAAAATGATCAACTCCAACATCTCCCGCTTCGGTGTCAAAACCGACGCAGAGGACTCGCTGGCCAAGGTTAGGGTTAACTCCATCACCCTTCCATCCCCTGACATCCCACACCTCCCTCACCCCCAAACATTTCCCAAACCCACTACCCAAAACCTCAAGGCAACGGGGAGCAGATAACCATCGCCGGTGTCACAGCAACCGTAGGGAACCGACTCCAGTGACACAGCAACCTTAGTGAACTTTCTCCACTGTCACAGCAACCTTAAGAAACCATCTCCGCCATCTCAGCAACCTTAGGGAACTGTCTCCACTGTCACAGTATCCTTAGGGAAGCGTGGCGTGCGAGCGAGCGAGCGAGGTACAGGGTTGAAAGTGGACCATGGAACACAGTGTCAGGTGGAAGCTGGTTGCTATACTGTGATGTTGTGATTCCCCACAGCTGCGTAGCTTAAGGGCCACCAGGGTGAGAAGATGAGGCCTGAAGCCATTCAATGAGATGTTCCTTAGGGTTTTGGTGGCTCTCTGGCGCTTGTGGTCAAGAAAAGCTGACCCCCACCCCCCCCAGAGACACAATGCATGTTTTTACATTGCTGCTCATTCACATACAGGTGTCGTCTCAGGCGGACAGCTTGATAATGCAGATTTGATTTTTGTTTTAGGAGCTGGAAGACGTAAACAAATGGGGCCTTAATGTTTTTAAAGTTGGAGAGTTCTCTGGTAATCGCCCCTTAACGGTTTTGATGTACACAATCTTCCAGGTAATTATATTGGGTTTCTTTCTATTTGTCCTCAAACCCCTAAAACAACATACCTGGAAGGTCTCCTCACAGCTGCCAGAGTCGCTCCAGCTCTTATGAGCTGCTTATTGTCTGCCTTTTCAGGAAAGAGACTTGTTAAAAACATTCAAAATTCCATTGGACACATTCATAACCTACCTGATGACCTTAGAAGACCATTACCATGGAGATGTCGCCTATCACAACAACATCCACGCTGCTGATGTCACACAGTCCACACACGTGCTGCTATCTACGCCTGCTTTAGAGGTAAGGACTGCACAGTCACTGCTATCTACACACACACACACACTCACGCTCTCACACACACGCTCTCACACACACACACACACACTCACACACACACTCACACAAACACACACACACTCACACACACACACACACAAACACACACACACACACACTCACACACACACACACACACACACTCTCTCACACACATACACACGAACAAACACAAACACACACAAACACACACGCACACACACGCTCTCACACACACACACACACACACACACAAACACACACACACTCACACACACAAACAAACACAAACACACACGCACAAACAGAAATATACTTATGCAGACAGAGATATACACACAAGTGTTATAGTATTTGAAGAATTTTTTCCAGTTCAAAAAAAGCATCTAAATTGTTTTAAAAAAATTGGAGACCAATTGAAAGCGCACTACGCTCTGAGGGCTATTTTTAAAGGAGCGGAACTCCCTTGGGGGGTGGATAAATCTTGCTGCCGATGACAGGATGGTAGAAGCCGGCCTAGTCCCTTGGCAAAATTAATTAACGCTTCCAAATTAATCCCTACATCTGACTTTTACCACCTCACTGTGTATTTATGTTTCCAAAAAAGCCTTGCATTACTGATCTGGAGTGTTAAGTAAAAATGAAACTGCAGCCATCTCACATAGCTCATTCTGGTTAAGAAGCCTTATCTATGTGAAAGGGTTTCTCACTCTCAGATGCACCCCTCGCCGGGTGTATGCTAAGTGTCTTTTTACCTCTGAATTTTCCAGGCTGTCTTTACGGACCTGGAGATTCTGGCCGCTATCTTTGCCAGCGCCATCCACGATGTGGACCACCCTGGTGTGTCCAACCAGTTCCTCATCAACACCAGTAAGTGTCTGGCCTGGTGTGCCAGTGCTGTGATCTCAGCAGCAAAATTACCGGAGCCCCTGAAAAACACCATTTCAAAATGTTTTTATGAGTTAGGCAATTATTTGTGTACTGTTGCCCCAATTTGTAATTCATCTTGGCTCAGCATTACGAATCCTGCTGCCAAACATGGGGTCTCCAATCCTAGTTCTAGCAGGGTTTGGTGTGGACCAGGCCAGTAGGTGGCGTAGGGATTTGTAAACAGCAGGATGCAGGTTAAAACGGCTGACCTACACTTATTGCTTATCGATTAATTTCTGTATAAATGCATATTATTTAAATGTGGAGGAATAGCTCTGCGAAAAGGGATCTGCTATACAGATTGTTTCATTCATGCACTTGTAAAACTAGGCTAGAGAGCAATCCAGTGGCTATAGAGGCAATGCTACCTGTGTGCGTTGTTCACCAGTGTCTATCTCTGTGTGTGTTTGTGTGTGCGTGCCTGCCTCCCTCGCAGACTCAGAGCTGGCTCTCATGTACAACGACTCGTCCGTGCTGGAGAACCACCACCTGGCCGTGGGGTTCAAGCTATTGCAGGAGGAGAACTGTGACATCTTCCAGAACTTGACCAAAAAACAGAGACAATCCCTCAGAAAGATGGTCATCGACATTGTGAGTTCATATCACTAAGTGAAGGCCACCTTAGAGCTGACCACTCTAACAGCGTCATGTCCACGAGCACAAGATAACACATGGAGTCTAACACCAGGCCCAACATATGGAGTCTAACACTAGGCCCAACACATGGAGTCTAACACCAGGCCCAACACATGGAGTCTAACACCAGGCCCAACACATGGAGTCTAACACCAGGCCCAACACATGGAGTCTAACACCAGGCCCAACACATGCTGCATATCAGTACTGAAGGAAGGGCGGACACATCAGAGATGTGGCCATTCTGTTGTTTTCTACATAGCAGCATCTTAAAGGCTCTGGGTATTCTCTCCATCCTCAAGGTCCTTGCTACTGACATGTCCAAGCACATGAACCTTCTGGCTGACTTGAAGACCATGGTGGAGACCAAGAAGGTGACCAGTTCTGGGGTCTTACTCTTGGATAACTATTCAGACAGGATTCAGGTGAGTTACCATTTGGCATTTTGCCTTGCTGACCTAGAAACTGTCAGGCAGACGGGCACAGAAACAGCCTTGGTCTAAGAGTCATTATAATAAATGTGTGTGTGCGCGTGTGTGCGCGTGTGTGCGCGTGTGTGCGCGTGTGCGTGCGTGTGCGTGTGTGTGTGTTTGCATTCTCTGGAAATTTAGTTTTATTTAATTTACATTTTAGTTATTTAGTTAGAAAAATTGTTTTGCACATTTATGGTATATTCAATAAATAAAAAAAACCCTTACCAAAACAGTTAAATATATTTTTTTAAATCATATTCCTGTTTTTTACTTTATTATTACAGAGGTAACATAAAGTAGTGATGCAGATTAGTGTAGTGCTTTGAAAATGACATTGAGACCCATCAGAACTTTCACGTTCAATGCTCTCTTCTTCCTTACCCACAAACTCGATGTTTTATGTTCATATAATGCTTCACTAATACCTCCTCAATAAGTAATTTCCCCCAAACAATGACACAGACATGCTGTTTGTGTGTTTCTTTATGAACTTTATCAGTGAAGCGCTTAGCATGGCTTTCCTTCATTACTAGAAGGTGTTTTAGGGACCCCCTGGTAATCAGGGACATATTTAGACCTGATCCTGGAGCAACTGTGGTCTGTCTCAGGTTCTCCAGAACATGGTCCATTGCGCCGACCTGAGCAACCCCACTAAGCCCCTGCAGGTTTACCGCCAGTGGACCGACCGCATCATGGAGGAATTCTTCAGCCAGGGCGACCGCGAGCGTGAGCGGGGCATGGAGATCAGTCCCATGTGTGACAAGCACACTGCCTCTGTGGAAAAGTCCCAGGTACATATATATATATATATATACACGATAGTAGATAAATCGATAGCACTTGACTGTCAGAGAAACATTGGCCACTTTATTTTACAGTTCTGCTACTTAATCCTGTAACACAAATCATTTCACCCTGGATAAGGGCATCAACTGATTTAATAATGATAATAATAACAATAAGAATAACAATAACAATAAGAATTCTGAATTCTGTAACAAAGTCTCTGGCAAAACCTCTCCAGGTGGGCTTCATAGACTACATCGTGCACCCTCTGTGGGAGACCTGGGCGGACCTGGTACACCCCGATGCCCAGGACATCCTGGACACCTTGGAGGATAACCGGGAGTGGTATCAGAGCACCATCCCCCAAAGCCCCTCACCTGCCCCAGACGACCCCCTGGAGGGACGGCCCGGTGGGGCTGACAAGTTCCAGTTTGAACTGACATTAGAGGAGGACGGCGAATCAGACACAGAGAAGGACAGCGGCAGCCAGGCGGAGGAGGATGAGGAAGAGGAGGAGGAGGAGGAGGAGGAAGATGAGGATGAGGAAGAGGACAACAGCTGCAGTGATTCTAAAACACTTTGCACTCAGGACTCTGAGTCCACCGAGGTTCCCTTGGATGAACAAGTGGGGGAAGAAGAGGAAGAGGCAGAAGGGGGGAGAACGTCCTCTGAACCTTGCGTCGTAGACGAAGAGGACGCGGAGGACGCGGAGGACGCGGAGGACGCGGAGGACGCGGAGGACGCGGAGGACGCGGAGGAGGAGAGGCTTGCTGACACATAACAGTGCCGCAACCTCGGAAAACTCTCATATTTAATAATGACTAAACAATATTTATAATCATCCTCTTCTGGTTTATTTATTTATTTTTTTCCATAAAAGTTCCAAAGCGCATGTTGCACTCCACCCCCTTCTGACTTCATGCACGCTCACTGCTACTTCTTCAAGTTTGCACTCAGGAATATATCCTTCATTCTATTGGTTTTCAGGCTGGTTGATTTTTATTTCCTAGCTCTGGATTGGTCAACGGGTTTTTTTTAGTCATCTGAATCCCTCTCTGCCCCATTCTATGCGCAAGCAAGTCAAAACGATTCTGGATCACAGAATGGGATCTTTCATAAACAGGGATGTAAAGAGTTTCTCTGTTTTTTTTATAGCTAACACTTGTCACATTCGCAGTGTTGCTGTAATATTGCAGCAACATTATGAACGTGATAGATTGTTGGGTTTCTAATTTCACTTGAGTGGATCTTAGCATTTAACTGTTCGCTGAGCAAACATCCTCCAGAGACACTTTTTGTGAAGGAGACCAGGAGGAGTCAGGGGAGAAGGGCATTGAGGGTTGTGTGTGTGTGTGTGTGTGTGGGGGGGGGGGGGGGGTCATGCAGATTTAAATGAGACACTGTTGTGAAGTTCACGTCTTCCTTGAAACCCCACTGAGACAAAAAAAAAAAAAACCTTAAAAAAGCAAAATCCGATTCAGCTCTCTCTCTGTTTTTTTGTATCAAATGTAAAATGGAGATTTTAATTTTGTAATGAAAAGGAGAAACATATAAAGATGTTTAGGTTAGGCCTAATGACCACTGCTCGTCTGCTTTCCTGAGATGAGTTTCTTGTGTTGTGCATGGGTTGTACTGCAGGAGTTTGCACTGTGCACATTTCCATCAATCCTTTGCAAAGCTTGCCGCTCTAACACCATGACCATACTTCTTTAAAATCTCTTTTTAATTTTACGCCTTTCTTTGTAACAACTCGTTTCTTTTTAACTCATGAAAACGCGTTCAAACTACTTTTTGTGATGATAACTTTCCACTGTTGGCCTTCACTAAGCTTGACACTGAATATTATGTTTCTAATTTTGCTTACTTAATGCGTGAACTGGTTTTCTTTGCAGAAACTTTGGTTCTTATAGCACGTTAGCACGTATGAAAAACTTTAATGAAGCTGTTAATAATAGTCAACTGCCATGGCTTCTCAGTGTGACGTTCACTACAGATGCACTATATGTTACAGCAAACCATTTTACATTTATTATTATCATTATTAATAATAATAATAATAATAATAATAATAATAATATTAGACAGCGTACCCTCTGAAGTAGCACTAATTGTACCGGTTTAAGTTCTGTGTTTAAAAACAGGATCGAACACAAGACAATCAGCTTATTTGTGTGGTCTCAGGACAAGGAGCTTAATTTCAATTAACAAGTAGTTAATTCTGCACTGATATTTTTCATTTCACCATTTATTATTATTATTATTATTATTATTATTATTATTATTATTATTATATTATTATTACATTTGCCAAAACTGCACTGCATGTCTGCGCTTTGCACGGCTTAGTAACGCATAATCTTATATAGGTTAGTGTTGTCAGTTCCATCATTACCAGATTCCGCTTTCAGTGTCAGTGTTTCCCCACGTTCAGTATAGCAGCACTGAGAGGAGTTTAACCGTAGCTTTCAAGGTAGCACCGAATACCTTTAAATCTGGTGAGAGTGTGTGAACACAACAGACATTCCTATTACAACTTAGT
Source organism: Hiodon alosoides (assembly GCA_025775065.1). NCBI lineage: Eukaryota > Metazoa > Chordata > Actinopteri > Hiodontiformes > Hiodontidae > Hiodon > Hiodon alosoides. The sequence goes on from JAOYSI010005689.1 coordinate 12,689, forward strand.
ACAAAGAGTAAATCTGGCTTTGAATAGCAACATTATTTTTAATACGTTACTTAATTTGTTTATTTTGTGCCAAGCCTTTTCGTGTCCCCTGCCTCACCAGATGACCTTATCTGTAATCGAGTTTCTCATTTGTCTCTGTTTACAACCATGTATTTATTGTGCTGTACATACTATTATAATGTTTATTGTAAATTATTTGATTCTTACTCTATCATCCCTTATGGCGATGGTGTCTCTGTATTATGTAACTCTTGTTGAGAGAATGTTTATTATGCGTATTCAATGTATCTTTGATTTTCTGTACAATGTCACCTAGAAGCTTGTGTATCATGGAGCACCAGGAAAGCCAAATGGTATGACAACAGCTGCAGTTCCTTGGCCCCAGGGCTGTGCCTTAACTTTGAATTCAGTTTTTGTTTTTAAGACAATGTTTATCCTCTTCCTTTCTTTGCTGCATTAGAGGGACTCTGTAGGCTGGAGTTCTAAACTTTGCTGCATTAGAGGGACTCTGTAGGCTGGAGTTCTAAACTTTGCTGCATTAGAGGGACTCTGTAGGCTGGAGTTCTAAACTTTGCTGCATTAGAGGGACTCTGTAGGCTGGAGTTCTAAACTTTGCTGCATTAGAGGGACTCTGTAGGCTGGAGTTCTAAACTTTGCTGCATTAGAGGGACTCTGTAGGCTGGAGTT
>JAOYSI010005690.1:0-13375 GCA_025775065.1 Hiodon alosoides
CAATCTGGGCCTGTGCTGGAGTCTCCAATCTGGGCCTGTGTTGGAGTCTTCAATCTGGGCCTGTGTTGGAGTCTTCAATCTGGGCCTGTGCTGGAGTCTCCAATCTGGGCCTGTGCTGGAGTCTCCAATCTGGGCCTGTGTTGGAGTCTTCAATCTGGGCCTGTGTTGGAGTCTTCAATCTGGGCCTGTGCTGGAGTCTCCAATCTGGGCCTGTGCTGGAGTCTTCAGTCTTGGAGCCTTGGATCAATGGAAATGTTCAAAATCTACATCCAATGAGATGTAAGTTTGTTAGTTTTCGAAGTCTGGCTAGGGGAAATACTTGAGTAAACAAATTGTCGGTTTCGACCCAATTCAGCTTTGATAAATGTTTTTTATTATTTTTTATAAACAATTTAATACATTTATTTTTAGTTTAAGCATTTTACTGAAGATGAATTGAGTAAAAAAAAAAAAGACTTAGCTATAAGGTTGTATAATACAAGACACATGTTTATTACTCTCTGATACAGCTAGAGGGCAACATTTATGTGTATCGCAACAGTTTCAATATAAACTCTATCACATCACATGTTTATTCTGTCAGGAACATGAGCATGAAACAATATTTAAAATTATAATTAAGGGTTATTTTGATGTCTAAATTGTTGTCAGCCTTGCTGTTGCGCACCACTCTCTGACTTATGAAAAAATAGTAATATTACTGGTAAGAGTAAATTAGCGGTTCCAGCGCGGAAATTACAGACCCTCATGGTTTGAACTTGATTGTTTCCTCAAACCAGCTGGCACAGGAAATGGCAATGAATTCTACTCTGCTTAAGACCTAACCGCCGGGTCCAAGGTAACTAAAATTTATAATTTTAAGTTGCCACGCTAGCAGATATATTATATATATTTTGCAGTTCATCATTACCATTTGCACACTTTAGCTGACACAACTGGAAACTGTGAGGACATGGATGTAGCGATTAAAAGGACGGTACTTTTAAAACCGAACCAAATCTTTATGCGTTTCTGTGGGAGGTTGCCCGAGATAGAGTAAAAGGCAATCAAACCTTAACAAACAGTTAAATAACAGCTAAGTCCATTCCAACTGCGCTTTTCACATAAATTTGTTTCTTTGGTTTCTCTCATCGCTATTCCCTCGGGTGCTAGCTTAAGGCTGAATATTGCAATATTAGGACATACATAATGCAGTGGGTTGGCTATGCTATCAGAAATACCATCAGACCAATCTCACGGTATGTGTGCTCGGGATAATGTTGCACTGGATACATGCACGACATGCAACATTTGTGCTGATCAAGTGATCTTTAGATCATTCTGGCAGCTACAACGGCGTGTGAAGATCACACAACATGCGTGTTGCGAAAAATGAGTAATTCATCATAATAACCATGGTTATTCAAAGAAGGAGTGTTCGCTATTATCGAAAGTAGCCTAACTAAGAGGAAGCCTAACTAACTGGTAAATCTTCAATATCAACATGGCTACAGGTGTTTTCAGGTACGAGGCAAAAATGATTCATTTTATAGAGTGGATCAGTTTGTATTATAGATATTAAGACATTAAGATTCAAAAACAATTTTTATTTCTCAAACTTTAGTATGATTACACCACAGTGGTTCCTGCTTTACTTGTTTTTAAAATCTCACTGCAAGGTGTAGGGCTCACTGTACTATGTGGGTCTCACTGCACTGCGTAGGGCTCACTGTACTATGTGGGTCTCACTGCGCTGGGTAGGGCTCACTGTACTATGTGGGTCTCACTGCGCTGGGTAGGGCTCACTGTACTATGTGGGTCTCACTGCACTGCGTAGGGCTCACTGTACTATGTGGGTCTCACTGCGCTGGGTAGGGCTCACTGTACTATGTGGGTCTCACTGCGCTGGGTAGGGCTCACTGCACTGCGTAGGGCTCACTGTACTATGTGGATCTCACTGCGCTGGGTAGGGCTCACTACGCCTAGGCATTGGAGGTTACATTACCTCGTTCGTGTGAGCTGGGGAAAGCCTTTTCTCTGATTTTGCCTAGCAGCAAGAACACTTGAAGTACCCAAGGGCTGAATTATTGTTTTAATTGAACAAATTGTATCACAGGTGCATGTCCAATAATGTGTGTGTGTGTGTTTTTATCTATCTATCTATCTCTGTGTGTGTGTGTGTGTGTGTTTATCTATCTGTGTGTGTGTGTGTGTGTGTGTGTGTGTGTGTGAGTGTGTGTGTGTGTGTTTATCTATCTGTGTGTGTGTGTGAAAGAAAGAGAGCACTCTGCTGTCACGCCTCAGTTCTTTGGTCCTAATGAACCCTGGGTAAAGGCACAGACAGTCCCCTGTTAGAGGTTGATAGCAGCACTATCAGAGACCTCATGTTTAATTCAAGGCTGGCTGGACAGTAGTATTGATTTGTAAATGCACTCCAAGTGTGTTCCTATGCACAGATTCTTACCATTGTTTTTAGTAAAAAAGAAATGATTTGCATACCAGAACCGACCAGCAAAGACTCCTGTCTGACAGAAGGAGATTTCCCCAAAGGTGATAGTTCAGATAGAAGGCAGAGTGGCCTTCTTGCCCCAAAATTAATGTTAGGTGAAGAAACGATTCTTTTAGTTTCATGATCAGAAAAGGGTGGCATGGTGCTTGCGTTGAAATTTTAAACATTTTCTGTGAAGGTTTCTGGGTTTTTTTTAAACTTTTGAATGAATCTACTTTTCATTCTTTCTTTCTTTCGTCCTGTATATATTTTTCCGTTTCATCAACCTGAAATAATTTGGGCAGGAGAATAGAATAGCACTGCTTACCGTCGATATGGTAACCTGGGTGTTCGTGTTTTGTTTTGGGTTCAGTTTTCTCGATGAAGGTTGGTGAGTTGTTTCAGCTTTTGTAGTGTTTGTTTTCACCATTATATCTGAAGTATGAGGCTATTTTAGCCGCAGGGGAGTTCATGTATTCTTCTTCCTGGAACAAAAATACATCAAAGAAGAGATACTGAAGAAGAGATCCATCAAAAAGAACCTTTTACACGTGACTTCAGAACGCCTAAAAAGTGAAGTGTTAAGAGAGCGACCCGTCACAAAAAACCATACAGGAAAACAAAATGTTGGTGTGTGTGTGTTTGCTTGTGCGAGTACACTTCCCCAAACTGTGGCTAGGGGGCGCACTCTGGACAGACTGGGCTTGTAATGTATTCCTGACTCCTTGCTGACGGTGGGGCTGGTCACATGGGGAGCTTGTGTGAGTTTAAAAGTGCTTTAGATTCCCTCAGCCAGTGCAGACCAAGCCTCACTTCCCTCTGTGCACTGGAGCTGGAGCTTCTGGGCGCGCTCTCTCCCCGACACGAACACACGCACGCACGCAGGCAGGCAGGCAGGCAGGCAGGCAGGCAGGCAGGCACGCACGCATACACACATACACACACGAGACACACTGCTTCTGAGGAGAAAAAGGAGCGAGATCGTGAGAGAGAGGAGGAAAGCCAAACCTTTTTAAGTGAGTACCAGGGCTGCACTCCCTTTTTTCTCATTTCTCTTCTGCTGGGGGTTGCTCTTTCGTAGGGAGCGACTGGATGGGAGATTTTAATGGGAGGAGAAGATGCTAAGCTTAGCTTGCTTGGGGGTTTTGTCCAGTGTTTGGGTCTGAGTCTCCAGGTCTCCGTTAAACATGCTTTGGTTTCGGGACATTGCTGATAATTAAATGTTACCGCCTCAGTGCCAAATTGTTTTGCCGTTTGTTTCATGGTAGACCTGCGCTCACACTCGTCCATCCCAACAGGGTGCTGATTTCTCCTCTTAAGAAATGAGAGGCGATTGAGTTGCTGCAAGTACTTATCCAGCACAATGCACATGTGTTGAGGACCAGGCAGAAAGTCGAAGGAGCTCTCGTCAGGAGGAGAGTGTCGCTCACAGCTATCTGGGAACCGGGGGGGCACACAAAGTGGACGGGAGTGGAGAGGGGGGAGGAAAGAGGGACAGGAATTAGGGAGAAAGTGGAATGCATTGAAAGCGCTGACACTGGCCGGGGACAATTAGCCTCCGATTCCGTTATCTGTGCCTTTCTGAAGCCCTGCCCCGGGGCCAGGGGGTGGGTGGGGAGAGGGGGACAGGGCTGACCCCGTGTCAACACTCCTGTGCGCGGCCCATTATCAGCCTCTGATTGATTAGTTTTAGCGGAAATCCCCCTTTTCTCCTCCTCCTGCGGTTTTTTGTTCTTTAGCCGCGGCTGCGTCTCCCTGTCTTCTCTGGTGCACTGACCCCCCTCCGCTCAGAGGCCGTCACGAGCCCCGGTCAGGCTCCCAATCGCAGGGCGTGACAGGAGGCGCTCATGGGGCTTCCACCCTGGTCCATTTTTTCAAGCACAGTTCAAAGCCGCTTTGGAGCGTAAAGCGTTTCCCAACGTTTGACGATTGCTGTGGATGGTGCTGGAGGGGACAGAGGTGGACGGGTTGGGTCAGGTGAGGCGTCGGCCTGTCCTCTAGGGGGACCTATTTGGGGACCATGCCTGAAGAGGTGCCAGTTAAAGGTTTTCTTTTGCCGTTCAACATTGTAGCTTTTAATCCCTTTGGCTGGACTCAACTTACGCCTCTTATCTAACAGTTGTTGCATGATTAATCTAATCATCTTAGCTGTTTGCTTGCAAGAGTGTCTAAAGGTGGATTAACCGTGGATAAGTACATGGATATTTTCCGCCTTACTCTGAGGTCCGGTGTGCACGGTGACTGGACGTTCCAATTTCGACATTTTCGCATTGGCAAGCGGGTGAACAACACCTCACAGGGCTCGTGAGGGTCGGGCTGTCCTGCCCCAAACAGGGGAGCCGTCTTCCTTTTATTTTCATCTATTTATTTCTTTAGTTTGCCTGATTGAAGGTGTGAGTGACACCCTTCAATCTGACCCTTTGTCCTGCCCCGATGATTCCCCCCCTTTGTTTTAGAGTTAAACATGAGGAAGGTAAAGTAAAACCAGCATAATATTTCCCTAAGCATACTTACACCATGAACAAACACCCTTTAACAGATGTCCAAATTTAGGCTGATCTGAGGACTCTCCTCTCTAATGGGGAGGACGGGGAACCGAATCGGGATGGCGTGTTACGGGTCTGCCTTGTGGAGCGGATTACTTTGTTTTCTCTTTCTGAACACGTGTGCATGGCCCGGTGCTTTGCGGTTCCCCAGGGGAAACAAATTCAATCTGTTGGGTGTGTGTGTGTGTGTGTGTGTGTGTGTGTGTGTGTGTGTGTGTGTGTGTGTGTGTGTGTGTGTGTGTGTGTGTTTGCGCGTGCGCGTGCGCGTGTGCGTGTGCGCATTTGTGTGCGCGCATTTGTGTGCATTTGTTTCTGTGTGTGCGCGCACGTGTGCGGAACACAGAAGGGGTTACTTATACATTTGGAGTTTGGAATAGTTTGTATGTGCGTATTTAATAATAGTTTTAAGTTTAAAAAACAAAAAAACAAATGACCCAGTGTCTGTTTACATTTTAATTAGAAAAGGAATGCTTTGTCTGTGCAAGGTGCAAAGTCACAGGTGCTCTGTATTATCATGGCTTTCAATTGCATGGTGCTAACAGAGAAGTAACATCTGAGCTACAAAAGTGCATTAAAGGAGGTGGCCCAATATATCCGATTAGCAGAACAGCGTTGGACTTTATAATTATGATCAGCGTTGGACTTTATAATTATGATCAGCTGTGGACTTTATCACGTTGATCAGCGTTGGACTTTATAATTATGATCAGAGTTGGACTTTTTCACGATGTTTAGAGTTGGACTTTATAATTATGATCAGCTGTGGACTTCATCACGTTGATCAGCGTTGGACTTTATAATTATGATCAGCGTTGGACTTTATCACGATGATCAGCGTTGGACTTTATCGTAGCGTTATCATTACTAAGTGAAGAGCGAGCCTCATAACATGAGTAGTATCACTCTCTGGCACTCAGCGCTCAGTTTTCTAAATCTGGACCTTCTGTCTTCACCCAGCGATGTTTATGTGGGCGGCCTTTATATCAAAGTATTGGGCACCTTTAATGAATATTCACGCCTGTCCCTGACATGTCTTTGAAGATTTGTTTTCCCCCAGAGCTCATTTTAATCTCAAGGCTGTTTAAAATGTGTGACTCCGCCCCTCCGCGAGCCAAACTGTGCCCATTTCAGGCCAGGGATAGAGGTCTGTGAATAGACCGTGATTTGCACCGGTCGATCCGTCGCACAAACCTAATAAACACGGATCATTAATTAGTTCCAGGGCGACCCCGGCCCACGTGCAGCTGTGGCGGTTGTGTTGTCTGAGTGCGCGCTAAGTGACGGACACGCAGCAGGTGCAGGGGAGGGCGTCTGCGCGTGGAAGACCGGGTAAGACGCTGGAGCTGTGGGGGGTATCAACGTGGAGGAGAAGGGGGTTCGACAGGCAAGGGCGTCCGGAAGGCTGCACTTTCTCCGGCTGATACCCGCTTTTAATCTATTAACTGCAGGTCCTTAAACACTAATCAATGCAGGCTTTTATATTTCCATTAAAAGGGAGAGGGAAATGAATAAATAAATCATGCGGCCAGTGTTCTTCTCCCCTGCGCATGCTCAGCCAATCCTGTTAGCGTTCCTGGGCTGACTGTTAGTTTTATTATTTATTATTTATTTATCAAAGGGTGCAGATTATTAGCGATGTCTGCTTTGATAGCATGTGCTATTGGCTATTAGTGAACAGGAAGGCAGTGGATTCTGCTGGCAGAAGGTCCATTTGTTTCCGTTTTTTTCTGGTCCCGTCTCATTCCCAGCCTGCCACACACGGCCAGCTTACGTCACTCATTCGGACCTGACAGGCAGGCCCACTGGTCTCGGTTTGGTTCCCAGTGTCAGTCAGATCACAGACACCCGCTGGCTGTAGTACCAAGCTGTAATAACCTGTGGTACGCCAGGCCAGCTTTAAGGGGGTTCGACTGCCTGTTGTGGTTATTTCAGATTTTACAGGGTTCATTAAAAACAGCTTTTGGTTAAAAAAACAGAACTGAAATGCAGAGCAGTTAAGCTCACCGGAGTTCAGTTTGATTCCAGGCTGATACAGGGATGTTTTTCGAGAGCACGGCTGAAATGTAAAAGTGTCTGGTTCACAAACGCACCTTTGTCCTGTTAGTGACAAACAAAGTACAGCATTCCCAGACAAGCAGATCGCGTTCCGTCTTCCGTCTCTTTTTTTAGCTGTCATGAGGTTCTTCCCTGCGCTTAGCCTGTTTTGACACTGTGCTAAGTCGTCAAAGAGATTTCTCCACGTCGTCAAAAGGATACCAATCCCCTGGGCAAGCTTGGTTCAAGGAATTATATTTATCGCTTGAGAGTGTTACATGTAGAAGACGACTTGCAAAAAGTATTTAATTAAAAGTGTGCTCGAGTTTCCTCTGCACGTTAGCCCCTCCAGGTGGACTAAATTTGTGCTGTAATCCGAACAGACGCACTGTGATAAGATTGTTTTCGGAGAATGCCGGGGGATTAACGGCGCTCTTTGCTATTTGGGGTGGAGCGCGCTTCTCTCTCTCTCCATGGGAAATAACTTCCCCCTACTGACAACGACGGTGCACCTCTGTCGGGGATGTTCCTTTAGCCAAATTACAACGTTATATATCGCGCATCTCTCAGGAACACACTCCAACAATCCATTTCGTTAACACGTTGGGGATTGTGGTGAGGAATTGGAAAAAGTAGCTTGTCCCAATCTGTGTCGTCGTCGTGGAATAGGTCCCCGACGATCTTTTCGAAACCTAAATAAAGGAGGCAAATGAACATAACGGTGCGTTTTTCTCTTGCGATTTCACAGCTTTACGGCACAGTTGGGTGTACCGCACTTGAACTTTAACGACCTGTACGGGGCGTGTGTGTGTGTGTGTGTGTGTGAGAGAGTAAATTTCTCCAGATGGCTTTGTACTTCCCCTCCTGACTGAAAGGGCACTTCCAGTGACTTTTGCCGTGTATGTTTAGTGAAAGTATGTGGCCCATTAACGTACTGGACTGAGAAAAGAAAAGAGAAGGAAACTGATATTGCAGATCTGCAGACACATCTGCCCAGGTTTGCCAGAATATGGATTTGGCAAAATTGCCTATATTAATTTTTAGAGTCTGTTAAAACCGGGTATATTCTGCCTGCGATAATAAAGGAGGATTTGAATGATTTATTCAGCCTGAATATTTTATGTTCCTGGATTTGCTGGCTGCAGAGATCCCAGGATCAGCTTGTTTCTCATTCTGAGTATTTAAATCAAGACGTCTATTTAGTTGTTTGATTGTTTTTTTGGGTTGTCTCTGGGACCTAACGCCCCCCAGCCCCCCCTGCCAGATCCTTGAAGCACCCGGAACATCGACCCCATCGTCCCGGCCCTGTGCCAGATCTTACTCTTCTCTCTCACCGGGCCACCTGAACTTGCCAGATACGCACTCAAGTACCGGCCCGCTAAGGCAGTTTTCGTGAATAAGTGGCCCTGTAATAAAGCTGTTGGAATAGAGTCTCGTAACGCGTCCCCCCGGCAACCGCGCGCGCGTGACCCAGTACACTCGCATGCATCATTTAGGGCAGAAAGCGGGCCTGAATGGCGGTGTGGGACGTGCGGGTCTGTAATCACTGCGCCGGTTCTTCTGCGTGGCGAGCCACAGACGGCAGAAGACGTAGCAGTCCCTTTTATTTTGAATGATTCACATTTGCCTTCTCACGTAGCCACCTCTGTGATGTGGTTTACATCACCAGCACCTCTTCCTCTCCTCCGCAGAGCGCAGAGGAGAGCTTCCACTGTTTCCTCAGCCCTCTTTCGCGGGCCGTTCATCCTTCCTGGACTATTTTGAGGATTGAAGGACACCTAGTGTGCCACATCTGTTTTTGTTGAGCAGTTCGCCTTTGCTGTTGGGGAGGATAATCGTCTCTTTCATACAGACCGGCGATTCATTTCAGTAATCCGGTCAATTTAAACTCCATTTGACTGCATCTTTCAAACTTATTTAAATTCAAGTGAAATCTCATCTTTAATACACAAGATGTCTTTATTCTGCAGCTTAATATTATGCATGGACTTCAATTTTAATTAGCAGTGCAATATTAATCTCTGGTGGCTAGCTTTTGTGTTGCCAGTCGATTTTAATTATTAAAAAAATATATATTCCACGACATTACTCATTAGGAAGGTCTTTGCGGAAATTAGCCTGTATGTTGAATAATGCTTGGAATTTAGACAAAACTTAATGTCACCTATTGATTCGACATTTCGAATTTATGGTTCTACATTCAACAGGCAGTGCAGTGCCAGTCATTTTGTCGGGATGGATGGGAGGTGGAATCGTTCCACATGGAACAGTACCTACTGGGAAGATAAATGTGTAACAGAACGTGGTATTGGTGATAACTCTGGATTTGGTATTGAATTTAAGGTTATTGAGTTTTGGTTTGTGTGGGTGTTTAAAATGAATTCAGCGCCTCCACTTTGTATGCGTTTTGTGTGTTTTCTAATTCAGAATATGAAGGGCTCCATCTTAGTGATCAAAACGCTCCACCCTGATGCCGGCGCTTGGCGCTGGCGAATTGAGGCGTGTCCCAGCCAAAGCTCCAGTTTTCATTGGTCGAGCCAGCGCTACTGCAACCCTTTAAACTGGTTGGCTTAAACTAGCAGTCAACATTGTGGTGAGGGCGCGGTTACGTAATAACCAATCACAGCTGTTTGTTCTCTTTATGAAAGCGATGGTTTTCAATAAGACAGACTGCTGTTTTCAGAATGACAGAGGCTACGCCCAATGTCCCGTTGACAATAGTGGAGTACTCTAGCTGATTGTGTTTTTAATCTGTTAATTAGGTTGGGACTACGTCCAACGACAGACATTCACAACTGAACATCTGATACAGCACGTGGTACGTTCAATTCAGCCAAAGCTAATTTACATTGATAAAGGTTAGAACAATTCGACTTCGTCATTAGCATTAGCAGTTGAGCAATATTGAATCGGTCTTGGCGAAAATGTCACATCAATTCAATCAATGTCACAAACTCTGATGTCTCTGAAAAAGAAACGGCCACCTAGAAAGAGTTTATTTTCAACCTCTTCAGACGCGTTTAGCCTTCGTCGAGTCAACTCCGTCTGTGCGATTGAGAGTGATAATGTCGACCTCCATTCCACCGTTCATCGTGACCTGACTACTGTCTGTCTGGGCCCCACTGGGGCGTGTCTCGCGGTGGCGCGGAAGAGCTTGCCCCACTACCACGCTGGCATTGCGTTGAGTGAAATTCCCTCCATCTTGGCACATTTCCACCCCCGGGCCGTGTCCGTCCTCCTGGTACCGGGTGGGTGAAAACAGATTCCCACACGCAGCCAATCCCAGCTGAACTGAATGGGAGTGACCGGCGTTAAACTCATTTCTGTGTCTGACACGAAGGTGCACTTAACCGTCAGGAGCGGCTTGGCTTGCGTGGGCCGACTCTGTACCCTGGGCTAATCTTTTTGGGATGTTACTGAGCGTTACATAAGGGATGTTTTCACCCCACCCCCAGCACAATTTCTGCATTTTTTTATTTTATTCTGTGATGTAAATTGTGGATTGTTCCTCAAGCCACAATTAAATGAACTTGACTGGTAAATTAATGTGGGTATTTCACAATACTCAAAGCTGTTTCTCTTCTCTTCTTGCAATGCAGACAATGGTTCAGAAATGGATTAGCCTTAACATGTAACCATGCCACTGGAACGCTTTTCAGGTGGGGATCAGTTAGTCAGCGGAATGCGTGGGCCTGGCCTTCCTAAATAGTTTAATACAAAAATTGTTAAAAAGATTCCAAAATATGTAGCCTACAAGGTAGTTAACTGACTATATTATGACATACGTATGATATTTACTAAAGGTTTTCTACATGCTTACTTTTTTATTAAAAAAATGGTGGTCAAGCACGATTTTGGTTTGTTCAGACCAAACACACACACACACATGCACGCGCACATGCACACACACTCTCACACACACATGCACACGCACACGCACACGCACGTACACGTACACGTACACATACACATGCACGCACACACACGTGCACACACACATGCACACACACATGCACGCACACATGTACACATACACGCATGCACGCACACACACATGCACGCACGCACACACACACACTGTCACACACATACACACACATGCACACACACTCGTGCACACACACATGCACACACACTCGTACACACACATGCACGCACACACACTCACTCTCACACATGCTTGCACGCACACACGCATGCTCGCACGTACACACACATGCTCACACTCACACACACACACATGCACGCACGCACGCATTTACCCAATATACTTCATAAACATGTTCTGTGCTACAATTGCCATTATTTTAATTTATTAATATTTATTTATTTATTTATTTATTTATTTTAAGGGCAGATGCAGATTTACAGCTGTCCCCTGAAAATTCGCCCTCACCCCACTTGGTGTGTATAAACGTAATGACAGGAACAGGGCGTGTGATTAATTGGGGAAGTTATCCTGGGTAGGAGATAACAAATGGCGTAATGGCTGTAAAAAAAACATTGCCGTTGACAGGACTGCATTAAACACAGAATGATTTAATGGGCGTCTGCGCTTGTGTAAAATACAGTTATGGGCCGTTCACCCGGAGCCGAATATTAATGGTAAGCTTTGGCCGGGGAGTAGAACCCTGTAGAACCATCCTTTTTGGTGGTAAATAATGTACAGCGTACTTTTGTCCTCCAGCATTTAGGAGGTGGTCAGGCAAGCGTGCCGTGCATCGGGGTCCCGAGCACGGGGGTGCCGTGCATGGGCAAACCTAAAGAACCATTTCTTTCCCTTTATTTGGATAATTTGGTTCCATTTTATCATTTCAGCGCTGTCCGTGGACAAGCCTGCCACTATTAGGAGGTGGGGGGAGCGCAGAAATGTCGTGTTCATCTGGCTGATACTGAACGCCGTTCCTCCTTGGAGATAACAATGACTCCAAAGTGAAACTGTCTCTCTCCAACTGCTGGCATATTCAAAGAGCAGTGAAGTGGCATGCTGTTTTATTTTATTTTTTATTATTGATGATTAGTAGAAATGAAGCTATTGATCGAGGTCGCGTCATACAGTGTTGTAGGCTAACAGGCAATGTTCTGCCTTGAGAGGAGAAGATAAGAAAAAGATGAGATGGAGAGAAATGAGAATAAGACTGAGATGAGAAGGGGGAGTAGTGTGGGTTACCCCTGGGAGATTAAATAAGATCTATAACGCTAATGCCAGAACACTGGAGAACTTGTTGGACCTGACATTGCTACTTCTTCAGAATATATTAGACCCTGTGACAGCGTGACATGCCGAAGGGTCAGCCTGTGTGTTTGGAGTGTGAGGCTATACCAGTCAGCTGTGTCTGACTGTGTGTTTGGAGTGTGAGGCTATACCAGTCAGCTGTGTCTGCCTGTGTCTTTGGAGTGTGAGGCTATACCAGTCAGCTGTGTCTGCCTGTGTGTTTGGAGTGTGAGGCTATACCAGTCAACTGTGTCTGCCTGTGTGTTTGGAGTGTGAGGCTATACCAGTCAGCTGTGTCTGCCTGTGTGTTTGGAGTGTGAGGCTATACCAGTCAGCTGTGTCTGCCTGTGTGTGTGGAGTGTGAGGCTATACCAGTCAGCTGTGTCTGCCTGTGTGTTTGGAGTGTGAGGCTATATCAGTCAGCTGTGTCTGCCTGTGTGTTTGGAGTGTGAGGCTATACCAGTCAGCTGTCTCTGCCTGTGTGTTTGGAGTGTGAGGCTATACCAGTCAGCTGTGTTTGGAGTGTGAGGCTATACCAGTCAGCTGTGTCTGCCTGCTAAGATCCCTAAGAATATGCTGTCTGCGACCCCGCTCAACATCAGACCTTTTGGGTGTGTCTGTGGGCAGGGCCTCTTCGACATATCTCCTCGACCAATCCCCGCTGGTGTTGCCATGACAGCCCTGTTGCGGGGGTGACCCTCATGATGTGGCAGAAAGCCAAAGTCTCCGTTGTTGGTACGGAGCTGAAAGGTCTTTGCGTAACGTTGTTTGTTGAGCACGGACACAGATTGTAAATCATTTCCTTTGTTAGAGTGTTTTAGCGAATATAGGCTCTAAAGAGACTGTTCTTTAAATACAGAGTATTTGTTGTGGAATTACACTATATGGACAAAAGTATTGGGACACCTACACATTACGCCTACAGGAGCTTTTGTGAGATCCCATTCTAAATCCATAGGCATTAATATCGAGTTGGTCCCCCCTTTGCAGCTTCCACTCTTCTGGGAAGGCTTTCTACAAGATTTTGTGTCTGTCCGAATTTTGGCCCATTCTTCCAGAAGAGCATTTGTGAGGTCAGACACTGATGTTGGACGAGAGGGCCTGGCTCGCAAT
>JAOYSI010005692.1:0-13373 GCA_025775065.1 Hiodon alosoides
ACTAAGAGAACTGTACGCCCCCCAACCTATTTTCCTTATTGCTGTAAGACGCTATAATATGTATTTTCTTTGTTTACTTGGTCTATAGTCAAAGCGATAAGTTTATTTTAGAAAGCAGGGTCATACGGTTAATTTGTGTGCGTTGTTACTGTGTTACTTGGAAGGGCTGAAAGACTTACTTTTATATATTGGTTAGGCAATCCATCTCTCATACTAGGCAACAGCCATATCTTTATCAAGCCCGTAGGTTAATTGTAGCTTGCGTATACTGGATCTGTTCAAGTCATGATAAGCCTGTCAGTCTTCTGGGAAAACTTGTTGGAAAATTATTTTTTTTTGATTAGTGTACAATGTCATCAGGATAGTGTCTCTGTTCTTTTTACAAATTTAAATTCTGTTTAACCATAGTTCGGTAGCATACCACTTTACTTTTAGGTTTTATTGCCCGTGCTCAGCTTAGAATCCCTGTGCTGGTCTATTTTCCTTGTGCCATTACAGTTAATCAAGTGGAGAGCAACGAGTCGCCAAACGTTCTCCTTTCATTCGCTCTCCGCTCCATGTTCTCTCTGGACTACGACCCCTGGTTGTTGTGTTTTGGTTTTTATTTTTTGTTATGTTTAATATACCTATATTCCAGTTTATTATTATTATTATTATTTTCCCATTAAAACTTCTTTAATTTGGTGGTTGTGTAAATATTCCTGTTTTTTTTTTTTCACTACCCTCATGATCGAGGTCAGCCTAAAAGTGTTGTGTGTGGCTGATCTGCTAAAAGGCTGTGTTGTGCTGGAATTAACATGTAGGCAATATTTATTTGTTACTGAAATACAGTGAGGAGAGATTTCCAGGCAAAACGGACACCAAGACTGCAGTAAGAACCTTTTATTTACATGTAAGGGTGGGGTTACCCAGTCAGTTGGTCAGGTGTTATCTGATAACGATTGGCAGGGGAGGGGTTTGAGGGGTGGGCATGAGGTACCTAGCTCGCTTCAGGCAGTACTGCATTCAGGGAAGATCTTAGCTGGGAGCACAGTGCGGGGGTGGAAAACTTAAGATTTTGGCCATAAAAGAAGTCGCTGACGGCCGGGTGCATGCAGGAACCGGGCTGGGATGGTTTGAAGTGATTGGCTGATCGTCTACACGCCTCCCTTGAGCGTCATCCGTATTTGCGGTGACCGGAGCCTAGCAGCGTCTCCAGAGCCATCTTCACAAACACTTGGAAGTTATTGCTTCTCTCCCTTCGGCTCTCCTGCGAAGGAAGTCAGACGGGCAAATTCCTTATCTAGGAGGCCATTCCTGCTCTTGCGCAGTCTGGATGTTGACCTCTGTCAGTGCTGTAATCAGTACTGGATTTTTATTTTTACTTCAGGGAGACCTGTGTTCTGCAGTCTCTTGACTGTTGCTTTCAGGAGGGACTAAATACTCTGTATTTTATAAAAGTTAGTCGCTCGCCTTATGTAGCATAAAATACATCTCTTCCATTTCCTTACCGCCTTGTTTTTTGCTATCATCTACTTTCTGATCACCTTTCTTTGGTTGGTCCTTAGGACTCTGAGGTGGCTGCCAAAAAAAAAAAATTTATTTTAAGTTTTGGTGCATTGTTAGACAATTACGCTTAAACCCGAAACATTCAGTAATTGTCCCTGAAAAAGGCATCTAAGGAATGCAGAAATCTAACCCCACTGAACAAATAATGCTTTAAAGTACCAGAACACAATTACCTTGGTGGAGGATTTTTTGTCCGATTTGTTACCTGAAAAATCAAATAAAATGTGTTTTGTCAGTTGAAAATGAGTAAAGTTACCTGAGCACTGCGCTGTGGCACAACATATGCTTTTGGTACCCTGATTATACTTTAACAGCGGTTAACCTTCATCTGACAGCGAGACAGCAGCTGTACTTCATTTGTGTAGGTAAAGTGAGGTTTAGATAAAATGTATAATCAATTTTATTTTTAAGCCAACTACTTATTTTAGTAGATTTGACAATTTACCGTTCTCGCGTGCTGATGAATAAATTAATCTGAAGTATGTTCACAAAACGATGATTGACTAGTATGTAGAAAAGTACATTTAGTTGATCTGGTGTTGAGCAATGTGTTGCTATTCAGTCATTTTAAACATAAGGCATTATTATTTTTTGTTTTAGAATCACACTTTTTCTGTCACACAATAGGACCAGTTTAAATCCTTTCACCCTACCTTTGGATCCTGGCATTTTGGCTTCTCTCCGAAGTCCTCGCTTTTCAGAAAACGTACTGTCAAGCGCCATCGGCAACCTGCATTTATGTTGCCGATAGCTGAATGCCGGCGTCACCGGGGCCTCGGGAAAGAGCGACTGGAACAAACGAAAGAGTCCAGTCAGCTGTGGTGCAGAGAAGCTAGCTCCGGGGTCTCTGCTGAGCTCAGGCGAAACGGAGAGGCACGCTCCCCAAACGGGGCTGCCCCGCTATTGTACGCTGCTGGGTAACAGTGCACACACATTGTCCCTTCAACAGCAGAAAGAACACAGAATGCACATCTGAATAACTGGAGTATATCTAACGGTCTCATTTATTCTTTGTACATGCTAAATAATCTACAAGCCATATAAGATACTGCAGCTATTGCTTAGTTCACTTTATCCACGCTATATACATTAATAATAATGTGATGTGTGTGTGTGTGTGTGTGTGTATATTGGATGTTCAATGAAGACATTCAGTGTAGGAATCCCGCTTAAGAGTAATTCCCAATGCTTTCCCCATGTTCATTAATCTCTAACAGCTGTCTGTAACTCACACCACTCTCTATGCATTTTGTTTTTCTGACCTTTGATAGTCAAGTAAGTTTTTATTCACGATAGCATCCCATCAAAGCATTTCATGAATTGAGGCTAGAAAAAGTAAAAATGCTAAAAGTAAACATTTTGGTCATATGTTCTCAATACAGTTCATGACACAATTTTAAAACTTTTTTTACTCATAATGGATGGATCAGAAAGAAGTAGAAAATGCTTTCAGAGAAAGACAACTATGAGCTACTCTTAGTCAACAACTATATAGATAATCAAATGCTATGCTTTCTATGTAGATAATCAAATGCTATGCTTTCTATGTAGACAACCAACAGTTTTTCTTGGTCTTAGAGCACATTGACATGTATGTTAAATGTGCCATTTTTATCCTGCATTTTGTAACCTACCTTGAACCCTTCACCTGGGAACCGTCGCTTTAGATGGTAGAGCGGACTTAGCTCGATACCTGCAGATCTACCTGCACTCAGTCAATCATTAATCACTTTGTTCAGGAAGATATCCTTCAGTCAACAGGACGCCATGTAAAGACTGAGCAGACCAGACAACTTTGTTTGCGGTTTATCTCTCCGCCTTTACCTGTAGAAGCTGAAGCAAGAGCCATACTGGCCACGTCACGGATCTTTACAAAATTCTATTCTGGGTGAGTTTGGCAAGAAATTGTCAGAATATGCTTGCTCTGGTGTAGGTAATTGACCCTAAAAACAAATGAAAATTTCACTATGTGTGCGATTTGGATGCTGATACCACTGTCATATTCAATACGTTTTAGTATTCTCTTCAAGATACAGGTTACTGTCCTGTTTTTAACTCAGATTCACTACTTGCTTTCCTGCACTGCCTTACGAGGGCTATGTGCCTTTATGCAGTACAGTTTTCCAAAATTGTTCTATTATTCACTAATGATGTTTTCTGTATGTGTTGCAAGGGGCCTGGACTGGCACTGGTAGCCTTTTCCAAGACGTACGTGCCTTAGTTCATGTGGGAACCATGGGGAGAGGGTATAACTGCAGCTGGGAGGGCCCAGAGATCCCGCTGTCATCCGAGTTCTTCAGCGGTGAGCAGGGATGCCATCGATACCGCGTCTTAGGTGTCCCGGGAGGTTGCTTTGTGCTCTGTGGAACGTGGGGCGGAGATAGGGTGAATTCACAGAGGACTGATAGTTTTTTATCTAAGTTTATGGAAATGTATAAGAATCACGATGAACAAGAAACTCCTCTGGAGTCAAAGATGATTCATTTGCTTTGTTTTAAAAGAGCAGTTCTGGGTCTTATGAACTTCCAGCACATTTCATCCTTATAAAACTATGCTTTTCATCTTAAAAACACTTTTATGTGTGCTTATATATTATTCAAGATTATGTACATTTTGATTTCACTGTTTGTTTACCTGTTTATATTTATAGAATATTTATTTAGTAATTTCTCTACTCCACATTACTCATTAAAACATCCTTCTGTCGTAAGTTTCCTCTTGGGTCTTCCCCAAACAATAATTAACTTGTTTGTCATTGTTTCCATTTAGAAAAGAGAATGTATGATCTATATTGATCTTATTTTATTATTATATTCATCATCATCAACATCATGGTTATGATTCACACCACTCTAGTAAAAAGTACATTGACACACCTATACTTAAATACACTAAGTAGAATGGGGAAGCATACAAAATATATAGTATTGAATTCATATTTAAGTGTCATTTAAAATTTAAGACAATAAAACAAATTTAAATTTAACAATTTAAGCACAATTCTGTGATCACTGGTTCAAATCACAGCACTGCTGATATGCCCAATAGCACTGTACTTACTCTGAATTTCATTGGTTGTGGAAATGGGTCAAACGTAAAATTGTATCCTATTAAGGATATGAACATCTGCCAACAACACCCCAGCTCACAGATGCAATATGACACAGGGTAGCGGTACATAATGTGCGTGTCCTCTGCCTGCTTTTAGTGATCAGGAATGAACTATGGCTTTTCCTTATCCCGGCTGGGATGGCTTTCATCCTGCTGGTCTTGTTCCTCGAGGAAATGGGCTTCTTCTGCCGACACATAGCTTCCCCTCGACGCCGGCGCCTCAGCCTCTGGATTCTGGGCATGTATCCGGTACGGTATCCCTTTTTTTGGTTTCCGCGTATACCCTGCTTGGAATAAATAAATTGTATTGTTTATCGTTATTAAATTTCATGTTGCCCCTTTATTGACTTTGTCTTTTCACAGGTCTTTGGAATGACCTCCATTACGGCTTTGTATGTGCCTCGCTCATCTTCACTCTGTAATTTCATTGCATCATTGTAAGTAACGGTTGCAGTTATGTTGCACCTCAACAAGATATGTGCAACCTGACTCCCATTTGATTGGAAGTACTAGAGCTGGAGAGGAAGTGGAAAACCTCTTGTTTCTCCCCGTCAAGGTACCACTCAATTACCCTGTTGAAGTTCATGGGTCTCATCACTGACTTTTTTGGGGGCAAGACCAGGATGCTCGAGGCCCTATCTGAGCAGCTGGTTTCTCCTGACCCCTTCCCCTGCTGTTGCTGCTGCTGCCTTCCCATGATTGCCCTTAACAGGTATCTGTATCTGCGATCTGTGAGCAAAACAAGCAAAAACCACCAAACTACAACAGCAATGCCTGTTGTCTTGGCTCTCCTCTTAGGACCAGCCTGGGATGGATGATGGCGGCTGTACTCCAGTTGTCTGTTGTGAGGACCATCCTGTTCTTTGTCACCCTGGTTCTCTGGACCGACGAACAGTATGACTATGGGGATGTGAGTAAAGTCTGCTTAGGGATCTCTGGGATAAAATCTCTATTTGGGATAAAATAAGTTACAATTATCTGCGGTTAATAAAAAATTGTGCAATACATCTCTTTGCATGCCCTATATATACACGTTTGACAAACATAAAAATGCAGTATTGCATTTTTGGTGTATACTATTTTTTAAATTTTATTTAAGACTAGATCAGTTTTTGCTTAATTCAACTCATAGTACATAGTACATGTATCTACAATATGTAGATTTAAATGGCCAGGTTGGAAACGTAAAGGATGCATAACATTTTAGCCTTGAATTGTACTTTATTTTGGTGTGTCAACTAATAGACTAATGTTTCAATATGAAAACCGCTTGTCTGCACACAATTTTGATTTATTTTGTGGGCCTCATGCTTCAAGCCAATAAAACAAAACAAAATTGAGTGTGGAAAAACTGTTTTTATTTAATTATGCTTTCGAAGCACTGAACCCTAGTCCACATCCACATTTGTCACTCAACATCTGACAAGAGAAAAAAATAAATACACAGAGGTATTCCTGGGGATTCAAACCATCTGCTGATCTTCTTGTCCCACAGGTGGATTCCGTCAATCCCAATGTGTATGTCAATGCCATCATTGGTGTATCTACCTTCCTGTCTTTTTACGGCTATCTGCTGTTCTACAAGGCAACCAAGGGGTCTCTGCAGGGCTACAGGCTGCGGGCCAAGTTCATCTGCATCATAGTGGTGCTGGTGCTGTGCGGGCTGCAAAGCGGCATCCTCGAGACTATGGGAGCTCTAGAAGTCATCCCCTGCACACCACCCTTTTCTGATCTCATGCGCTCTCAGCGTAAGTGTTTGGGATATTAGCCATATCCTTACCATTAAAGTGCTAAAACGGCAATATACAAAATTGAACAGATCAAATCCCATCCAGACCAGTATACCACATTATGCATTAAGGACTTTAAAAGCTCCCCATTGTCTCTTTCAGTAATATACCACTATTCTGTGATTGTGGAGATGTTCTGCATTGGGATCTTTGCTCGCCACACCTTTCGCAAGGTGGAACCTAGCCGAGAGGAGGAAATGAGAATGGAGAACAGGCCGAAAACGAAACAGAAGGAAGTTCAGACCGAGGAGGATTGGTCACCTGGTGGGGAAATCAGTTTGGCCAATGAGGAACCATCGTTAAGATGGTCTGGAGGTGGAGCCTGTAATCCTGGCTACAACAGTGACAGCGAGGACAGTTTTTGCCGGATTGAGCACGCCCCACTGGACCGCTTCCCCTTCCCCCTGCAGTCCAGGCCTCAGCCTCTGGTCAGCCCAGAGAAGACATGCCCCAGACCCTCAGATACTTTTGAGCAGTCTACTGTGACTCTCAATGCTGAAATCCACTACACTGAGACCAGAGATGCCACAGTCGTGTAGCTGTCAGACAACTGAATTACATTTCTTTAAGAAAATATAATCTTTGTCCCTTAAAGACCCATATTCCAGGCGTGCCCACATAACATAATTTATTACTACTCATCTTTACGCTTCGTACCAAAAATGTATCATTGCAGCCCTCGGTAAAGGCACTCAGCCAAGTGCAGACTGAACCCTATGATTTCGATTTGCAGGTTAAAATCTGGATCATGTAATTTTCCGACTGTGAACTATTGCACAGCTGGCTGAGTGCTGCCTGGGACTGGGAGAGAGGGAATCAGCAGGATTTCTCACGGCCCCTCACTAAATAGAATCTCCTGTCTGGGCTGCAGGTTCTCAGTGCCATTGGGAGGGGAATCCATGAATTTTTGCTGAACCTCTCAACAGCCCATCTGACCAGCAGTGTGTTGATGGCCTGGAGGTAGCTCAAAGTTGATTGGATTGGATAAGACCAATTTTAATTTGGTCATTCACAATTAAATATGAAAATAGTTAGCAATTCCAAATAAATTAAACGTAGTAGTGTAAAAATATCAATGTTTCAGTTTGTTTTTAGTGTGTCATTGAGACTATTGAAGTATGTTTCATGATCAAATGATTAGGGCTAAAAATTTCTCATCAGTGATTACTTAGTAGTTAAATCGTTTTTTAGTGCAGTGGTTATTACTGAACCTAAAACATTAGTTCAAGATCCACCACAAAATTAAAACTAGAGACCTAAAGCTATGATTTCTTATACGAAACATGTGGATACAAGTACACTACATAGCCAAAGTTGTGTGGACATCTGCTCATCGAACATCTCGTTCCAAAAATCACAGGCATTAATATAGTGTTGGTTCCCCTTTGCAGCCATTAATGCCTCCACTCTTCAACTAGATGTTGGAACATTGCTGAAGCACAGAATAGTCTAGGATGTCATTCTATGCTGTAATGTTAAGATTTCCCTTCACTGGAACTAAGGGGCCTTGCCTGCACCATGAAAAACAGCCTCAGACCATTGTTCCTCCTCAACCAAACTTTACAGTTGGCACAATTCATTCGGGCAGGCAGTGTTCTCTTGTCATCTGCCAAACCCAGATTCGTCCGTCAGACTGCCAGATGGTGAAAAGCGTCATCACTCCAGAGAACGTGTTTCCACTGCTCCAGAGTCCAGTGGTGGGGAGCTTTACACCATTCCAGCCCACACCTGGCATTGCGCCTGGTGATCTTGTGTGAGGCTGCTGGGCCATTGAAACCCATTGCACAAAGCTCCAAATAAACAGTTATTGTGCTGATGTTGCTTCCAGAGACAGTTTAGAACTTGAGTGTGTGTTGCAACGGAGGACAGACGATTGTTACGCACTACACACTTTAGGACTCTGTAGTCCCATTCTGTTTGCTTGTGTGGCCTACCACTTCTGCCATTTTACTCCCTGTAATGTTTGTCTGTGGAGTTGCATGGCTGTGTGCTCTGTTTTATACACTTGCCAGCAAGTCAGGCGGCTAAAATAGCTGAATGCACTCATTTGAAGGGGTGTCCACATACTTTCGGCTTCCATGTAAATCCATATGTAGCTATGATGTGACATGGTGGGTGAAGGTTCTGAGCATTGTTACATTTGTAAAAAAAAAACCCACAATCATTAATACCACAGATATAAAGGAGCTGGTTAACGTACTGCTTCTAAAAAAATCTTTGTTTTTTAAGTAAAGATGCGCTGTAACTTGAAATGTGTCTTTTTTCAAACACACAGCTAATTTGAATCTCTGAGAAATTGTTGTTCTGAATACTGACCAGCGGATCAATCGGCCGTTGTAACGGCACGCCAGAAAGCCTAGTGACCACACTCTGTGAAGACATTGTAGTCCTGATGTGGAGTCGGCATTGTTCTCGCCAATGAGGTGGATTTGTGCGTTCCATAGTGGTCCATATCGTTCTAGTGGCATTTTGTATTTGTATTGATTTTATTTGATACTGTTGAAAGTTTTTCATTGGTTGTTTGCGCGTTTGGATATGTCAATAAGCAGACATGATTTGACCTGACACCCTACATCAAATGAAATATCATTGCCACATTGACGCTCGATAGGCTATATTTCTGACAGCGCTTGATATATTTATGACAGCTTTAGGCAGATAAGCTCATCAAAAAAAGAGTATTTCAATAAAATTAGGTACTGCAGGTAGCCTGTGGGGACAGCTATACCACAGTGGCTGTTAGAGACATGGGTGGAGAGCGGATCTGATTGGTGCTGTGGGGGGTGAGGTAAAAAAGTGGATACCCAGGGCGTGGGTGGCTGGCTAGATAGGTGGGGTGAGAGACTGTTCAGCTGGGGGGGGGGGGCAGGTAAAGGACAGTGTTTTAACTTATTTACCGTTGCTATACGGCCATGAAAATTGAGATAGGGGTACAAAAAAAGAGCTTGTGGCTACCATTTCCTCCATATCAGTCTCTGAGTCCTTTCTAGGAATGGTACAATATATTTAACTCATATTTGTGCTCAGCTAATGCTAAGTAACAGTTCAAGAGCCGGAACTGCTGAACTCAGTCAACTCCAAAATTAGCATTATTGACCTCACAAAAAAAATCCATAAAAGCGTTATCATTTACAGATGACATTTCTCTTAGAAGCACAAGGGAAATTGTTTTTTTTCTGTGAAAATATGTATTTATGTCTTTAAAACACAGTCACAATGACAACTCCTCAATGATAAAATACTGCTTGCTTATATGTTTAGTATTTTGCAACATACATTTTAACCTCAAATAATACAAACAGTGTAGCATATAATATTTCCATTTAATGTTTTTACATTTTAAAAAATAACAATAGATTCTACTGCATTGCTTCAGCTGGGATTCATATATAAATATATTATTATAAGGATAACAGTGATGTTCAATGTTATATGACGCTTCTCTAACGTTTATAATAATTTGTGTGTAAAGTACTCCGATTTATTGAATAATCAAATTACAACATAGGTTGTTTTAAACATTTTAGGCAGAAATAAGTACCTACAGTAGTTCAGATTTTTCACTCTGGAGGGCAGTACAACTGCGCATTATATGACGGCCGAGCAGTTTTTTTCTACGTCTATTAAGAATCCCCACCACGGCCATTCCAGATGGTTGGTATTTCTGTCTGCTGCCTGTTAGTTTGTTGCCAGAGCTGCATATTATATCATGTGATCTGGATTTGGGTTGCCAAGTGGATGCTAAAGAATTAATTTAAACTGTGAATTGTCCAATAATAGGGCAATTTTTCAACCTTAATCCCTGGCTGCCCGTCGATTTGGGACAGTTAATAATTATTAAATAATAAATAGTGTATAATAGCTATATAACGATAGCTAATGCTACATATTTATGTGTGTTCTGCAATTAAATGTGATGTGATTCATAATATAAATATAGTAATATAATTTAATAGACTGAATATTCTGGAGTTAAGTATTTTAAATGTGTGTACTATATTTAATGCCAATTTCTTTACAATTTTTTTTAACTAAATAACTTAAAACCAATGCATAATTTAACTACAATAATCGAATTTGGAATTCATTTTAGGAGATTTGTTAGTACAATCTGGCAACCTTTTTCAGCTGGCATCACGAAGGCGAGGCGACTTTCTTTGCAGTAAGCATCCGGAAAAGGTTCGGTTTTTAGTCCATTATTATCGTAACTAGCCCGCAGATTCTAAAAAATAGGAATATATAATAACGAATGTATCAACGCAATGTCACAATGAGAAGATCAATGCATTCAGGCTGAATTGTAAGCGGATTTTCTTAATTAAATGCGACTTGCTATCTTATCTAGCAAGAACATTGGCTGTCATTCGTGAAAGAACATAGCCTACATCTTGCTAGATTTCCAGTAATGGGACTGGCTAAAATAATAAGGCATTACGCGCTGCAGAATTGTATTTTTCGTTTTAGTTTAAAAATTAACTATTTCATTTAGTCTGAGATTGATTCGAAAACAGCGTTTTAAAATAATTGTCAATTGAATTGTAACGATGTTGATAGGGAGTTAGCCGACAAGCTATCGTAGAAGATTCAATTCTGCAGTCCCCATTTAAGTACCATGGGCGATGGAATTTTCATATTTTTATGTAATGTCATGTCATCATTCATCAAGTTCCACTACCTACGGCTTGTCGTACGTTATATTCGGGGCGGGGGGTAGTTTACAATGACAAGTGATTAATTGCGTGAACAGGTCTTACACTGTTCTACGTTTCATGTGGGCGGCCGTGTCTGTCTTTACACAATAACGTTATTTACTTATGGTAGCACTTATAATTTATCTTGTGGGACAGCTAATAAGCTATTAATTTCAATCGCAAACGTAAAAATGTAGATACTTGTTTTGTAACTAAAAGTATATCTAGTAAAGTCAACCAAGTTGGCAGTTGGTTTGTTGTCCTATAAAGCCAGTACCCCCTGAGTTTGAGTCTTTGATGATTTTTCGCTCTTGTGTGGAGCACCTGCATTTCTATTGAACGATTGAGAAAGCCATCTAGATATCTATACTTATTCAATATTCCCAACTCAAGCTAACGTCTCTAACTAAATTAGATTGGTTTGAGGTTTTGCAGAGCTAACTGATTACTTTTTTGAGTTATTTTATGTGTTTCTTTAATTTACTAAGATAAGTTAAATTAAGGAATTAAGGTAAAACGTTTTCTGCTTTGAAGATTTTTAATATCAAGGATAATTAACCCAGAGCTTTTCTACACTTGAGTTTGTGGCCAGGAATACTACGCAGCCAATATATAAAGAAACATTGTCTCTTTTATTTTAGATTATCACACGTTATCTCATTAAATTAGATGTCCCGCTTCAAAAAGTTAAACGTTTGTCTGCTTGAGGAAAGTGAGGTTTTTCCAGTTGAGGTCTCATCATTTTATAACACTGATAATTGAAAACTAGGATTTGTTCTGATGGTGATCTTTGTTTCCCTTTTGCATGCAGTCCCTTGACGTCCACCCCGGCCTCCTTCCCCCCCCCGAGTTTCTGTGGAATGGCTGCAGTTTGGCAGCAGGTGTTGGCAGTAGACGCAAGGTGAGCTTGGTCACATCTGGCAATATAACAGAATGAGAGATTCAACTCAGTTTTTCAGGCACCCTGCCTGCAAATGGTATTATTTTTCCATTATGCTGTGGTCTGCCAAGTGATTCTCTGATATATTTCTGCTGCTGTCGTCCCCTTGCAGGTACAATGCTTACCGCACGCCTACCTTCCCGCAGTTCCGCACGCAGTACATCCGTCGGCGCAGCCAGTTGCTCAGAGAGAATGCAAAGTGTGGCTTTGAGCCAGGGCTGCGCAGACAGTACCTGAGACTGCGCAGCCAGCTGCTGGGCCTGCGCTACGGGCCCCTTTCTGAGCAGAGCAGCTTCCGAGCCAGCAGCGTGCGCAGCTCCCGCACCACGCTGGACCGCATGGAGGTCAGACACCGAGGGAGAAAGCAAGGGAGTGAACTACAGTTTGACACATAGATGGAGAGGGGGGAACTTACGCTGATTATTGGACCTCTACTCTGGTGTTGTTTTGTCCTGTGGAGAATAGGAAATTCACAAGCAATTCTGTGAATGTTTACATTTTCTTTGTATAGCAGGGATTTTTATTTTTCGAAACAAGTGAGTGAGAGCAGTTCCAGTTGATACCGGTTGGAGTAAGAATAAAACCTTACAAGATCATTCAGAAATGATTGTAAGAAAGGTTATTTTGAGAAAGATTGAGTAGCGTGGCTCATGGTTAAAAATATTGAGTTGGAAGGAAGTAGAGGCTCTATCACCGAGATTTGTAATCTATGTGTGTCTGCATTGCGGTACATGTCTCCAGGAAATGTATCTGCTTTGGGTTTTTTCAGCCAATTGTGTGTCATGCATGTTCACTGCTCTGGATGATTGTCCCTTGGCAGGATTTCGAAGAGGATTTGAGGGCCCAGGGGGCAAGGGGACATCGCAGGTCAGTTAGTCGGGGTTCCTACCAGCTGCAGGCTCAGATGAACAGGGCGGTCTATGATGAGAGGTATGTATACAGTGACTGTCACTTTCTAACTTTGAAGCACAGGGGTCATCCCACCTCAGAGCAGCAGAAGAAAGATCTAAATATAGAATATGGTCCCTTCAATATTAGTGCTATTTTATGGGACTATATGGAAAGAGAAAACGTCCCAGAAATGTGGATAATCTTTGGGAGGTGATATCTTTTGGAAGGTATTACAAATTAATTTTAATTAAATTGTTTTAAAGGAAATTAACATACTTGATATAATATTGATATGACAGTATATTGTCTTTGAATGTAGTTCTAGTTTTTGTTTTCTTGTACATTTACGTACATACATTTAAATATTTAAGACTGTGTGTGTGTGTGTATATATGTATATGT
>JAOYSI010005693.1:0-45399 GCA_025775065.1 Hiodon alosoides
CTGATCCTCAGCCGGTGCTGATGGGCGTGCCCGGACCTCTCCCGTGCGTGTATTCGAGACGGACGCGTGGCACAGTAACCCATAACAAAATGTATAATTGATCTTGTTTAGTAAATATGTTGAGATATCTTAATTTTGCTCACTGGTTAGCTTTGTATTAAGCCCCTCTGCATAAATTTGATAAATCTGCCCCTCATGCATAAAACATTACAACGCCTAGTCTGAAATCTAGAAACATAATTAAATATACTTCCCATGCACTTCAGTTCATTAATCTGCTGTTTTCTTTGACAGATGATTTATTTTATGGGTGTGCTCAGTTTTGCAGCTAGAATCAATTTTGTGTCCATTGGACAATACATACCTAAAATGGTATGATGGTTACAAATTCCAAAATAAAAATAATTGCGACATTCACAACAGAGTCAATATTCGAAATTTCAGTATCACAACATGCTATTATCAATATGAACCATTTATATTCCCGTAACTACCCTGACTGCATCAAGACTGCGTCGCTTTTTGAATCAGCCTATAACGTGTCAGATTTTGGAGAGGTTAAGAAAAATACTCTCAACAAGACTTGGGGTGCGGAAATAAAAATTCACTCCAGGAAGAAACTTCTGTGATTTTTTCATTTTTTGAAAGACGAAAACTTCCAGCTCTGCAAGACCAGGCCAACCCTGCTGTAGCTTATTCATTCGTTCAAGGGTTTTCCTGCACCTGTGCCTGGATGTATCACTTACCCAAGTGTGTTTGCCAGGACCAAGCAGTGTGTTGCCCGTATCTCAGTTCAATTCAAGGGGGATATTGTGAACCTATGCAGGGATAATGCAAGTATTCATGTTTAATTTTATAAAATTGATAGTTCCTATCCCACATTAGTCAACTAGCTTTCCCTTGATAAAAATAATAATTCCCAGTTAGAATTTTAGAAAGTTTTAATGGTTATAATATAGTTATCATTGTCAGCGACTACATTATTTGATGGATCAACATTTTTACTGTAATAATTATTAATTAATTGTGAAATTATGTCTCTTGTATTTCTTGTGTTCTAAATACAAAAACAGCATATTCATCTGTTTAATAAAAGCAATAAGATACAATACACACTCAATAATTGGCCTGGCTGTGATGTCAGAACTCGCAATAACACACACCCTCACATGTTTGCTTTATTATTAACCAAATGTTAACCTTTTCAAAGTTTCACAGTTTCACATTTCTTTCTAAATGTTCCAGTTTGTTTACATCCACTTCACTGGATTTAGGTAGACAGGTTGATTGTAATCGAGCACTGTGCCTTCACAGTGAAAATCACAGATGGAATCATGGGGCATAGCAAAGAGAGTGAGTGAAAACTCTAATCATAATTTCTGGACCAAAAATCACAAAGAGAAGAACATACAAATACAACATATATGGAATGAGAAGCTGCTCCATAGTTCTCCAGGAGTTTATGTTTTTTGTACAATAGTGATGGGAATTTGGCTCAGCTCAGCAAGCTCTATCAGCTCCCAAACGGCTCTTCATTTAGTACCACTTCTGGCTTTTATAATTCAGCCAAATTTAGCAATGTTTTGACCTATGATTCGTATGTGCACATACATCACTTAAATTATTCAATGTAGTTATACTGAATCTTATAATTGCCAAAATACCATAATTTTACATTATGTTTTTAATAACAAAACTTAAATAATGTGAAAACATCAAACACTATTACACATGTGTATTGAGCGTTTTATTTATATTGAACTATCCAAAACACAAACCATTCCAAACAAACCACACCCTCAAAATGGAACCATATAACAAATAAAAAATTAATTACAAAGCGCAAAACAGCAGCATCCAACAGTTCTAGTTGTATTTATTACCAGTGAAATATTGTCTTTAGGACAGATTGGCATTAAGAAAGACTATGTGCCTCAGCTTAGAGGGGCTGATCCGGTTTCTTCTCTCTGTCATTATCTGCCCTGTTTTGGAGAAGATTATTTCTGAAGGGACTGATGTCGCTACGATGCACAGTCTCCCTGCCATCACCTTGACAAGTCGTGGGTAGACTGAGGCCTTGGTCTCCCACCAGCTCAGCGGGTCTGCAGTTCTTTGGATAAGGGGCTCCTCAAGATAGGATCTTACTTCCACTATAGCGTCTGCTGTGGGATTCCTTCTTGCAGTGTCTCCTATTGCTCTTTCATCAAAGAACCTCCAAACAGCAGACGTTTGTGGCTCTACTTCTAGTACCCCTGCTCCCTCTTCTCTCTCTTCTCCCTCTTGGCCTCCTGGTGGCGTAGCGGGTTGGGTTCTGGGGCTCCATCTTGCTGCTGCTGCTGTTGTTACTCTTTGAAGTGCCTCATCAACAGCTCTGTTGTCATTAAAGGCCAGCTTTTTGAACCTCGAGTCCAGTACGGTGGATTCTGAGAGAACAGTATTGTATTCCATTCTGTGGAACTTTCTTTCCATAGACAAACAGTAAGCAGTCACCAACACTCCTACTTTCCCTTTGGTTGCTGTTCCTCCTGTCTGGTGGTGGGCTGTTATTCTCTGCAGACCCTTGCACAAGAATAGCATTTTGGAGGATGTCTCGTAGCTCCAGTAATAAATAATGTAAAAACAATTGTCCGCTGTACCTGTCTGCACTGATCTCCACAGTGACCTGCTCAAAGGGTTCCAGAACAGTACATGTCTCTTGCACTTCCTCCCATTCTTCTTGGCTCAGAGCATCAACAGGTGCATTGATAATGGCCAAGAGACATGGGTGGTGGGTCCATTTCAAGATTTTAATAGCTTTGGTTATTTTAGCTGCGTTGTCAGTAACACAGCAAACCACTTTGTTTTGTACTTGCCAATCTTTTACCACTCTTAGCAGTTCCTCTGCCAAGTTCTAAGAAGTGTGTCTGTCACTAAACTCAAAACAGTCCAGAAGATAAGATAAGAACATTTTATACTTTACATAAGTGACATGTAACAGACATGAAGGAAGTGGTGGCTCTGGATGTCCAGCAGTCAGTTGTCAGGGAAACTGCTGTAGCCTTTTTAACCCTTTCTTGCAGTTATGCACATTCTCTGTCATACAGTTTTGGAATAGTTTTTTGGGAGAGTGTTTTCCTCCTTGGAAGAACATATATTGGATTGAGAGCATGGGTGTAGCTTCTTAATCCATTGTCCTCCACGACTGAGAATGGTTGGAAATCCCTTGCAATCATTTTAGCCAGTATCTCATCAATTGTGTTCTGTCTTGCTGGGGTCATGGCCTTTGGCTTAAATTGGCTTATAGAGCTCTGGTTGCAATCGGTCGCAGTTTACCCGATGCCTGAGAGGTGGCTGTAGACACTGCAGCAGCAACGGTTCCAGTAAACGCACAGGTATTTTCATTTTCAGTAGCAGGCATGCTAGCTTGCCTGTTTTCTTTTAACTGCACTGTTGGATATACAGTTCTAATGTGTCTGTGAAGGTTGATAGTAGACCCTGCTCGATATTATATTTTTACTTTACATTCTGCCTTTATGTTGTTTATGCTATCAAAATCCAAACGCTGCTTTGTTTGCGACTGTCACTCATCTTGTTTTCTGACCGTAATTAAAGACGATCTTTTTGCGCACTGCTCGGCCACGTGCACTCGCACTGACTGAAAGTTTTGTTGAGGAGTATGTGCGTGCACCAAATGGGAGCACCGGATGTCATCATATGCATACACATCAACACAACATTCAGTTACATTGGAGTGTGTGTGGCGAAAAGATCATACTTTTATTCTGTCTTGTGTTTACAAAAAAAAAAAAATCAGACTATAGCCGGCTCCTATTGTTCACTTAAAGGAGCCGGCTGTAAGCGAACGACACATCACTACTGTGCAAGTTTTCAATATATGTGGTCATTGGGTCACCTTGAGATGATTATTTGCATGCATTTTAATTTTTGTTTTGTTTTTCTTTGCTTTATGTTCAATCCAATCTGGCTTTACATATGCCTCAACGTTGATAAAAAATAAGAAACTTGCAAAGTGGGTTGTTGCTAACAATCTTCAGTTTTGGTTGGGTGATAACATTCCATTCCTCAATCCATATGCACCAGTCATTTTTTGAAGGACTAAAAGGGTTGTTTTTTTGTTTTTTGTTTTTTTTAATACCTGGAAATATTTTTCGACCTCTAATGTTGAACGGTAGCTTTGTTTTTTGTCGGGCCCTAATTCCAATAGTTCAACCATAAACAACCAATCGGTTAAGTAAGCTGCAACGGAAGGCTACTTACAACATGTTTCACATCAAATCTATAGTAGCGTAGTGGTTAAGGTGCAACACTGCGAGTGGGGTGTTTTATATACTATTCCTGATGTTACTTACTTATTTCCACAAACCAATCCTTAATTCAGTCTGCTGTGGAAAATGGATTCTATATTAAAATTAGTAACCTCAGCTATCGTAAAAGTGACACCAAAATGTTAATTTATTTTATTTTAAAGCCGATATGTATATTAAAATGCTCATGTTGGAAACCTATGATGAGGACGAATTGATATGGGCAAATTAGGGTTTCGTAGGGGTGAATTCTTGCGGGGAAGTTCTCGCTGTTACTAACAAAATAGTTAAATATTTCTCGTTTGTTATTGACTTGTTAAAAATCAACACCTTATCTTCTAATGAATACAAATTTATTGATGTGTTATGCAAAAGCTTTTTGAATTATTAACTTAAGAATCTCCTTGATTCTGTAACCCACAATGCAGAGGTCTGGAAATTTGGATCATGACAAAATATAATTGACTTCCTCTGCAGTCATCAAGCGTAATCAAATCAACCTGAACAACCTGGTGCAAATCTGCGAAGAAGAATGGGCCAAAATCCCTCCGACACTAAGTGCAAAGCTAGGACATACTCACTTCAAAAGACTTAAAGCTCTTATTGCAGCAAAAATATTAATATTTTATATATTAATGTGTGGGGGCTGAATACTTATGCAAGCAACATATTTCATGTTTTTCATTTGTTATACAAGTATTTGCCAACATCAAACCAACATCACCATACAATAATAGATTTTGAGTTTCAGTGTTTTAAAATAAAATATCGAATAGAATGAAATGTCAATGTACCATTTGTAATTCAGTAACATGAGAGAACTGGTCAGGAGTCTGAATACTTTTCCAAGGCACTGAATATATTCTATGACCATGTACACATGGATATAATTTCTAGCATTTACTGAATAAAGCAAACAGATAAACAAACAAAATATCTTTAAACCATTTATCGGTATCTTGAATAGTATGAATAGTATTTCTGAAAATGATTTATAGGCATCTGTAAATGATACTGAGATGCAGGATTATGAGATAATAGTTTAAAAAATAATGATAATTTAGACTGCCATATATGTTCTGCCATGCAGATTCCGGCTAATTAATTTATATTTATATAAAATAATAATGCGCTATTTTCTGACACTATAATGGTAGCCAATAAACAACACTGATTCTGAAATTCAGATATTTTTATTATATCCTTCTATTAATTTAATTTAGGGATTAATATACTTTTAAAATAATGTACAGAGATAAATAACAATATAAATCAATATAAAATATGAAATGTTCTTGGTTATAATGCAATGAATGCCAACAAAATTATTATAAAATAAAAGGGTGCAACATAAACAGTTCTCTGAAGATTTACTGAGGTTTAAAATAGGCACTATTTGATTAACAAGGGGGCATTTTTGATTGAGAATGTAGCATGCTGGCATTTTTCTAATCCCTCTTGATGAGAACACAGTTTCTGCAATTATATTCTCCACCCACTGCTCTCCACATGAAGGAACAGCCCGCTGAGGGAGTCCGGAATCGCCAATGGCTGCAGTAGAGTAAATGCTTCACCTAGATTAGCCTTCACCTAGATTCCAGACCAAATTAATTGAATACAATTGTTTTATATTACAGGAAATAGAATATGTTCCTTTATTATTGTTTAGATGCCACTTAAGATAATCTGATTTACAGCACCGGTGAAGAGAAAGTTTTAAAATCATTACAACACTAATATAACATTGATTAGAATTTAAATATGGTATTGTTCCTCATGTTTAAAAATGTTTTGTGGGGTATTACTCACACAAAAACAACTGTATTTCAGAAATACACATTTGTGCCTCGTTACATTCAGTCAATACAGCGGTGTCCCCTTTTGGAACATGAAATACAGAACTACGAAAACCTTAAAAATCAAATGTCACTATAGTATGTAAAAAGGAACCTTGGGTTTTTTTTTTCCAATCATGCACCATATTCAACTTCTCACCTGCCCAAATCTCACATGACAATGTGATCATTCCTTCAATTGACATTTATTCTACTGTGCTGAGCTCATTCCGTCTCCAGTATCTAAGAGAAACTCGATCACTTTGGTGAGTTAAGTACAGAATGACAACTGTTGCTGACAATGAGCTTAATCAGGATGTTCTCTTGTGCAATCAGCAAAGGACATCTGTAAACCTCTGGTTCCTCTCAATTTTCAAAAAATCTTGTAAATGAGCTTAACAAAATTTTTTACTTACCCAAGCCAAGCTTGACGGTCAGCAGCCACCTGATAATAGAAGTATTTTCCCTCTTTTATTTGATCTCTACGGCAAAATCAAACTGCACTGCACCTTCAATGAGATTAATTTAAAATGTCTTAGAACATCTTCAGGTGTCAGCATTAAGGGTTTGATTTTTGGACTACTCCATTACTAGTGGCTATTGCCCTCTTTGCTGAGTTCGGTATGTAAAATATTTTTCTTAAGTTTTCATATTTTTATGATATGTTATTTTACATTTTTTTAACCCTATTTTAAATTATATTGAATTTTTGAATGGCCAGCCTTTGAATATA
Source organism: Hiodon alosoides (assembly GCA_025775065.1). Taxonomy (NCBI): domain Eukaryota; kingdom Metazoa; phylum Chordata; class Actinopteri; order Hiodontiformes; family Hiodontidae; genus Hiodon; species Hiodon alosoides. The sequence continues at coordinate 6,873 of JAOYSI010005693.1, forward strand.
TGTAGAGTATGACCTTATTGGACCACGTGTTGCCTTCTAGTGTAGAATCCATTAAATTTGCAAACAGCCTGACCATAATTGAGGTGTTGATGGGCTCTTTCCTAGGGACAATGCAAGCTGCAGTTGATGCGGTTACTAGCTAGGGATGGATTTTGTGTTTCTCAACAAATGCAGCAAAAACGAAAGATATAACTAAACAAACTCACCTCCAACCCCTATGTCAACTACTCAAACCAGCTCAGCTCAGACCTCACATTGGATAATCGTGTCAGGTATCCCTTGTTTTATAAAGTAAGTGATGGTTTCAGGTTTTTTAACTTGAAAATTCTGATGAGTAAAGGTTACAAAAGTTTTTAATTCTTACCCCCATAGCTTAGTCGATTTTATACATACAATTTAGCTAATGTAATTGAAAATGTTTTCTGAATTTTTTGTTACAAGTAGCCGCAAATTACGAACGTCTGCATTGACAATAATAATGCTAATCATAATCATTAGCTCTGGCTAAAATTAACTTACAATGTGTCGCATCTTGAATGTTTGTAATTGTATGTGGTTCCAGTTAGATGCATGAAAAACAGTGAAGCAATGCTAGCACAGGTGTAGTATGGTAATTTTTTTTCTTTGTTAATTTAGGTATTATTGTAGCAGCAGAAATGTGTGCAAGTTGAAGAGTATTGTTCAGTATTGCAAATCAAGCAAAATGATTTGGTAGGCATTACAATAGTCTTGTCTTGAACCCAAAGCAAAGATTTGTTTTTAACCATCTTTTAGACAAAGTAAATTACATATTTTGCCTGTATTTCTAAGTTCAAGGAAACCCATCTAGAAATATTTATTAAATGAATTTCGATTGAGAGCTCTTGATCAGGTATTGCCTCAAGACAGCTGTAGATTAATGTAAAAACTGTAAGCTGTATAAGTTGCTTTGGATAAGAATCTGCTAAGCAACTTGGTTGTAAATTGTAAGACTCTGAATGAGAAAGTTTGGTGGTATTGAATAGCAATTCCAATTTGCCATAGCGTTTTCATTCAGGATTTACATCTCTGTCTAATCTGAGTTCAAGATAAGGAATTTGAAAATCATTCAATGTGTTATGTCTGTAAGACATTATTCTTGTCTAAAGAACATGTTCACTATATTCCCAGCCCCTACTAAGTTGAGCCACCCCCAGAGACCAATGAGCAACTGACAGAGAGACCAGGAATCTCCAGAAGGCAAAAAGCCACCCAGAAAGTGCAGCTGAGTTAGCCACAGAACATTTATGACACTTGAGGTTCCCCCTGGAGGGACAACTACTGAAGCCTTTAGTAACAATAATCCATTTGTAATTCACCACAAATACTTTCTAAGAATCATATTTAATTGCCTGGTTTAAGACCTTTTCTTTTCCAGTCGGTTCATTTGTTCTTTTTGGATTGTTCCTTAGTTTTCAAAGCTCTCTGACTGTTTTCAAAACAAAATAAAATTTTATTTTATTACTACCCCAGATCACAATAATTTTCTCTTAGTTGGCGCTAAATATAGGTTCAGGCCAAAGTCATAAATAAAACATAATTAACTAAAAAGGCAATATTAACTTTTCAGAAATCTGTATTTACACTGCAGTAATTACCAAATCACAAAAAAAAGAAAATTACTATTAATCACTGGTTTATGCAAATGAGATTCCATTATGTAAATCTCTGAACTCAGAATTTGACCTGGAAACAAAAGAACTACTTAACAGTAACTATTAGGCAATACTTTATCAGATCAATTAAACAAAACTCCACTTTGATAAACAGGCTGCACATAAGTTGTCATAGCAACTGAACTACATGGAAGAAAAATGATAAAAGAGACGTTGGGAAATATTGGTGAACATAGATTTCTATACCTAATCTAATGGTAGTGGTAAATGGTAATGGTAAATGCCAAAGTCAGTCAACATAATTTAAAAGAAAAAAAGGCAATGGAAGCTTGATTGTTTTAGCATTTTGTCTGAAACTGGCGAATACAGTGGTGCTTAAATAGACTATTCAAGTAGAAGCTACAACTTTTTTTTTTTTCCCAACCAACCAATTTCTTTACTAAAGTTGCTAGTTTTGTAGAATGTCAACTCGGCTTAATGTGGATTTTGGTGCTCTACTTTAGACATTTGTTGCAATTGCTGTTTTGATCCAGTTTTGATCCAGATTTGAAAGTTGTTTAATGAGATGTTTATAAATGGGATGAGTTGATGGAACATGCTATTATAAAAGGGTTTATACCAGATATTGTTTAAATACGTTTTATATTTGGGAACATGCAATCAAGGAAGCTAAAGAAAGAACTTGCATGAATACAGAATAACTTGTAAGCTTCACACAAATTGACCTGAGCTGGATGCAAACTGCTGTGAAGGATCAATTATAACCGCCTAGCCAGCATGCCACCATTTAATTTTAAACACTTTTTAAAAAAAATAACATGACATTTGTAATTCATGGACTCTTAGATGCTTTGTTTTCAGCAGTAAATCTCTAGTATTTATTTAAATTAATAAAAGATTTAAAAATATTTTAACATATGCTAAGTAGGTAAACAACAATATTGAATATTTTAAAAATTAACTTTGGTGTCATGCTCCTTGCTGTGTTCTTTTGTTCTATTTTAATATCAACAACGACAAATCATGTTGACAGAGAACAGTGACTATGAATTTGCGGCATTTTATAAATATAGTGTTTTATGGACCCAACATAATAAATTATTTGATTATTAATAAACAACTCCAATATGTCGTATACTTGTCCTTTATCATGCCTTTATTACAGTGAAGTTCACATAATAATTATTAATAACCTACTGGATTGGTGCTGCTTTACTCAAATATTTTCTTAAGCTTAAGGGAAGTGGATGCAGTGAAGTTTTTTCTGATTTTTCATGAGGTGTCTTTAATGTTGTTTTTCTTTTTAAATGTTGGCGAATTTTTTTTAAAGTACTTTAATGTGATCTAGGACCTACTTGGCATTTTATGTTTCTGTTTCTCCCATTGCCATATCATATGAAATCATTGGCTTTCCATTGAGGCATTTTGGATAGGTACTGCTTTCCTGCTGCTTCCTTTTGAAAGGCATTTCAGAAATGGTAGCAAATGGTAGAAAATTGTACCCAATTGCGCTTGGATCTCAATTGCGTCTGGAATTCTTCCATATGGATGCGTTGCATAAATTGTCTGGGTAGATGAAATTGTGCTGCCTCCCATATTGTGTCATAGAAAAACCTTTCTGATGTCTTTGATTTTTACAGAATGAGCATTGAAATTATTGTCAGTGACATTAATATTATACAATTATTGATAAGTCTTTTGCCTTTAATTTTGTTGCATCATTGTGGATTGTGACAGGTTAATTTTTATCTAATTAAACTTGGAGTGACAGGACAGGAACAGGTTGACAGGAAGTTCTGAGATTTAAAACTTTCTCAAGAAATGTCACCATTTCTTTCCCAAACAATTTACTGTAATAACTGCAAAGATTTAACATACGGTGGTCACAGATACCAAAAAAATGGGGCATGGATCGGAAAGATCCTGTCAGTATCTGGTGTGACCACCATTTGACTCATGCATCTCCTTTGTATAGAGTTGATTAGGCTGTTGATTGCGGCCTGTGGAATGTTGTGCCACTCCTCTTCAATGGAATGGATATTAGCGAGAACTGGAACATGCTGACGTACACGTCGATCCATAGTATCCCAAACATGAAATGTCTGGTGAGTACGCAGGCTATGGAAAAACTTTTTTCATTCATTTGAAGACATTTTCAGCTTCCAGCAATTGTTACAGATCCCTGTGACATCGGGCCATGCATTACAATGCTGAAACATGAGGAGATGCCGGCGGCACGACAATGGGCCTCAGGATCTCAGTATCCTTCAAAGTTTCCATCAATAAAATGCAATTGTGTTTGTTGTATTTAGCTTATGCCTGTCAATAGTATAACCCCAAAGCCACCAAGTGACACTCTGTTCACAACATAGAGCAAACCACTTTACAACACAACGTCATACTTCTCCGGTGTGCCAGTGTTCATCGAAAGTGAGAAAACCCACAGTTTCGTCGGCTGTCCGGGTGGATAGTCCCGTAGGTGAAGAAGCCTGGGCAGCCTGGTACGTGGTTTTGAGGCTAGTCGGATATACTGCCAGATTCTCTATAATGATGTTGGAGGCAGCTTATGGTAGAGAATTAACATTGATTTCTCTGGCAACAGCTTTGGGAGACATACCCGCTGTCAGCAGGCTAATTGCATGCCCCCTCAAAACTTGTTAAACAGTTAACTCACTTACTAGTAAGCTTTGCTGTTGCTCACTAAAGAGGCAAAGGACAAAACTGCAATATGAAAACAGTTTATTTTATTGCAATTTTAAACGCAAAATTCAGGAGGGAAATGTGCAGTAAAATAGTTTTCCAACCCTTGTATATAACCCACAATTCCACACGGAATTTAGCTTTAGCTTTAGCTGCATACAGCACCCGACACTGCCCCATCTCCTCCTCTTTTTACAATGCGTATATATTTTCCAGGTGGGGGTCAACAACCTCGCCCTAGTCTGCCAGGTTTGATCCTTAGCCCCTGCTAAGGAAGTTTTATCGTTGTGCCTTAGCACTTCCCACAGCTGTCTTATAATTGATTTATAAATAACTCCAAAAATTTTATTGAATGAACAGAATCTGTGTAATTTGTTTAGTTAGTCGTGAACAATGCAGCAAGCCAGCCAAAAGGCTTGTGATTTCTGCTTCCTTTACCAAGCTGTAAACTGTATTGGACTGAGAAAATATACTTAATTATAATTTCAACATTTGTTTCATATCCAGAGAGGAACAAACTACTTTCTAAGTCATAAATAGCTAGATATCCAGGTAATGTGCTGCAACCACATCTCATCCTGCCACCAGGATCAAGAGTGTATATATATCCAGGTCATGGGAGCCCACTGTGTTGTTGTACCGACCATGGTGTGTTTTTCAGGAAAAGGATTGGAATTTGTAAAAATTGGCGTCCTTTAATTTTAATTAAATACACGATCCATTGGTCATAAAAAATCACAGGCATAGAACATTTCGAAAAACAGTAAAATATTTCCAATTAATGTGAATATGAACATCAAATTTTCTTCTTTTTTTTTTAATACACCTATTATGTTTGTCACAAGAAAAATCCCCACTAGTAATTCTGAGGCCAATTGTCAATGGACAACATTGGTAAAGCTAATTGGTTAGGAATTGGTTAAGATAAAAACAGCATGCAAAGTGGGCACCCAGTACCAGAATTTGTGGAATTATTTTTGAAAATAAAAGGTTAATTCGCTAGATAACTTGTAGCAGCATTTTTGAGGACTTTTGAAAGGGCATTGTAAATATTTTTACTGTCACAAAAATATGGAAAGTTGGAATGTTTTGTTTTGCGAGCAAATGGTAAAGTAGAAAAGAGAATCAATGAATATGCAAAAGAAGAAGTTTATAGAAGTTAGCGCTGCATTTTTACTGCACATGGTGTTTCAAGAACTTTTGCAGTGGTTGTCTGACAGGAGTGCTTGAGTGCAGTTTAATTTTTTTATCTTGGTAAAATGTGTAGACCCTGTCAGGATGTTGGTAATGTCGCCTTTGGGTCCACCTGGGTTGAACAGTAAGAAATTAAATCATGCAATTTTAAAGAAATAATGCAATATTCACTGCACTTTAAACCTGGGGAAAAAACACCCAGGTTGTGCCCCAAATGGATTTTTAACTAGGCCCTAAACCTTTTCAACCACCCCGATGCTGAATAGCCCTCTTAAGTGTTGCCATGCCAACCTCCACGAGAGGAACATTCAGCTGAACGTTCATCCCTGAGAAAGCCTTGCCAGATGTCTTCAACAATTTTCCTTGAAAAGATTTCAGTGTGTCATGGTTATTAAGAGATAACAATCGGAAGGCGGAATATATGTGTGCTTTACTCTCATCAGATTAAGTCTGACATATAAAGACTTCCACACTCTCATCAGTATCAGTCCTGTATCATTTGACATTTGTGGATTAAAAAGGTGTTTATATTGATATATTTTTTGGAAACCTTTAAATTATCAGTTGTTGTTCTTTGGCAGAATAGGGCAAAATACATTTGATGTAAAAACAAGTGTGAATTTACTTTATAAATGACTTGTTCACTAACACTAAATAACAACAGCAAAAAATGTGGCTGTTTCAAATCTATTTATGATCATTACTTAGTCGGATAATATGCACGGAACAAACATTTTTTGTGTGTAATGAATGATATATTCATTTATAATTTTAACTATAATTTGAAAGATATATTATAACGTGAGAAAAATGACAATTACATTTTTACAACCATTTTCATAAAATCTGATACTGCGTACTCTGTGGGTAGTATGCTCCACAGTTCCTCTTTAACACTGCTTGATATGTAAAAGTTCCCAGCTATGGGCATTACGGGTACAAGTATTGTAGGCCTGAACTCCGTGTGGTAGGTTCATCTTCTCGACTACAATGCTCCATCCACATGTAGCTCAAACCAAGAAAGAGAAATAAAAGGAAAACCTTGAAAGTATTTACATCCTAACTTACACATGAAAATGTATTAGCTTTTTTCTGTCTAAGACAAAAGACAAAAGTTCTTTTAAAATACTTTAACAAGAATTATAAGTTTAATACATTAACAATCAATTATTGTTAAATCAGTGTCATGCATTGTTTAAGTGAATACACTGTAGCACAGTAATTTTCCAGTAAGTAATCTTCAGACACCTAAATAAGAAGATAATTATCTCAAACATAATGAAATCCATCAAGTCCTGCAACACTCGAGTCGAAACCGTATTTCAGACTACTTGTAATGAGCCGGTGTAGGTCAGACAACACCTGCAAATTTCAGTTCAGTTAAATCCCTTATAACAATGGGCAATAATGCCCCTCCTATCTGGTAAAATTCTCAAGTGTTCCGACCGTACAAGTCAATTAATACCTGTAGCGGGGCCTCAGGGGAAAAGTGTGTCTTGACTAATGTGACTAGGACTTTTGCAAATATATTGACAACTTTCAGGGAGAAAACAAAGACTTGGAGCAAATCAAAACTTTGACGACCCGCTAATCACATTTAATCGTTTTTTTTGTTGTATCTGATTTATTTTACTCTTCTTCTAAAAAAAAACAAAAAACTATTAACTACTGTTGTGTGAAGTGCGATTAGTGGGTTGTCTTCCCACTAATGGACCGGACTCACCAGGGCTATGAATCAAGCCAGCAACTTAAATGTAAAAACTGAAAACAGCTGTTTGCGATAATCACGCTGTACTCTTCTTCTAAATGTCAAGTCTTGGGGCATAAAGGTTTACTACAGAATGTCTCCCTCACTTCACAGTCTTCAAATAACCTAATAATTAAAATGATAAACTTTAATTTAAAACAGAAGGTTTTTAACCTCCTTATCCCAAGTTCTCTCTAAATCAATTATTCAAGTATACAATTATAATATTATAACTCGAAACGTAATTAGCTGCATCTAACAAATTACATACAACATAGCTGGTCTGAAGTCATGTTTTCACGTTTAATCAGTTAACATCAGCGTTTACAATGTTGCCCAGACATCTATGCAGCATACCTGTACATCTGTCATCATCCACAAATGTGTCATAGCTCAGTTTTTAGGCGGCACATTTTCAAAACACTTCAAATCGTTGCTGAAACATTTAATTATATTTATACTAGTAACAACATTTATGAATGTTGAAGCTATGATAACAAAAATCCCTTTATGAATAAATTTCCTACAAATCCAAAACATTTTTCAGTGTTACAATAAAAACACAAAGAAAATTATGGGGTGTTCTCATTGTAAAAAAAAAAAAAAAGTTATGTATTTTAACCACTTGCAAAAGTTGCATATTTTAAAAAAGCAAGTACCATGTCTTTTTCCTTAATCTGATGTTAGTATTGAATGTCTTTCAATGCTTTGTGTTGTTTGTACACTTTTTTTCAAGGAACCTTCTTAGGAAAAAGAAAAAAAGTGATGTTTCCTTTTGGTTTTTTATGTTTACATTCCTTTATCACAACAGTTTCTAATGAGTCTTTGTTCTGCTGATTGAAGATAATGAGGAAAATGTGGCACCTCCTGGTGTGCGTTTGTTTAAGAGCCTTATCACATGTGTTTGTCAACACATCATTAGGGAGCAGGAGAAACTAATTACCTGTTTTTTTTCAGTCAACTGATTACAAGCAAATATGTTTTGTGTTTCATCGTGGGGACCAGGGACATTGATGCCTCGCTCAGAACTCCGAAGATCATTTCCGCACCATTCTTCATGAAACACCGGAAATAACAGAATGAAAAAAAAAAGGGGGATTTCAGGTATCCTGAATACGAGAACTAGACATGCCAATTTGTTGGTTTAGTTGGTTGTTGTTGGTTTATGAAAATATTTCTAAAAATGCTCACAATTTCAAATACAAAATATTTCTTCTGTGAGTTGTACGAATTAACAGCCATTACCTCTTCAGTTTTTACATCGCAATGATTTTTACTTGGCTGCTTGTAGCTCAACAGGCTTCGAAACCACCTTCACATCAACAGTGGTGCTAATGGAGCAATTTTCTTACACTAGACCATTTTCTATCCTTTGCTGCAGTTCTATTTTTTGATCATGAACCAACAGCTACTTTTTACTGCAATTTAACAAAAAAAAAAAAAAAAATGTAGACAGAAATAACTGTCAGCGTGCTGCAAACTTAAAGGTCCAAAATAGACTGTTTAGGTTGTCAAATGTTACTGCTGTTACTTTACGCGGACCAATGCTGCTTTTCTAAAGTGTATGACCTGGGTTTGTATAATGTACTTGATTAATATCTAGGCACTATCTGTTAAAGTAGCTAGTGAAGTTTGTGATTATTTCTTTCAGTTGCCTTGTATGTCTGGCTGACTAATATTTATGCCTGATTGTCTCTTTAATGTCTCTGTAGAATAAAACAGATATTTTGCAAATATGTCATGAGATAGGGATCACAAAACGTTTTTTTGTTTGTTTGTGGGCAGCAAAAATGTTCCCCAGTCTTCACATTGAGTATCTGGCCACATAATATGTGGTGGGGAGGCTTAAAAAGAGAGGATGGGAGGATGTCTGGCAGGAAGTTAGATGGTGAGGTGAGATGGTGGAATGTTGACTGGTTTGGTATCCAGCTCACTTCTGGGATTTCCTTGTTTCCCTTCTTTTTAGTTTGTCCGCTGATTTAATAAAGTCCACGTGTTACTTTGAGTTCAGTTAACATGATTTTGCTCCCCTTTTTCTGTGTGTGTGCGTATTATGTTTGTTGTATTGCTGGAGGTGAACCAGAGTGCAACGACCGGCTGAAGACATCTTCGTGACGTTCCGCTGAGTCGAGTGGAGTTACGCCAAGACGGTCTTCCATCAGACAGATAATGGCTGTTACCACCTAATTGTTGCATTCTGAGAGAATGATCTGGACTTGGTCCAATGGCTGGCTGAGTTTCAGATAACACCTGTATACAAAATGATCCCGTCCCACCAGGCAAGGTGAAGTATGGTCCTGAAAAAAGCACATATGCAGCCTTCTTGCCAAGGCAGAGAGGGAGTTTTGTCGTGTTGTGTTCATCTCCAAAAGTGCAGTGTGGTTTTTTTCCTCTGTGATGTGTAGTCAGCTGGTGGTTCCTCATTTTTCCTGGCCATTTGTTGGCTACGAGATCTCTTCCCCTCCCCTGCCTTACCTAATATAACTGGATCATTGTGTATACAGGTGTTATCTGATTCTTTGCATTTCAATGTTTGTGGCTGAGAAATGCTTATTTTCTGAAAATTACCCAAATGTATCCATTTGTGATCTAACTCCCCACCCCCAAGCAACAGGCATGCAGTTCTCAGGGTATGTATGCATTTGAGTAAATACCCTGCGTCTATAAAATCAAAGATTCGGGATTTCTTTCAAAGAAGACAGGTTATGAGAAGTTGTTTTTCAACTGCATTGCAATATATCATCAGAATTAATCTATTGGACTTCTGTGTAACAGGTAGTTCAAGGGCCCTCTTCAATGTTGGTCTCATTAATGATCAGTTATTGAAATACTCCCACAGTCCACTTAAAATCCCTGGATTAAATGAGCAATTGGCGTGAATCCCCAAAAAAAGTCATGTCATCAGCTATGGTTTGGTGTGACACAGGAACTAGTATTCAAAAAACCAGATGCAGTCCTTCTGCTCTTTTAGACTTACATGTTTGTAAGAGTTTGCTTTTGGTTTTTAATTTGGATTAAGTAAATAACTCTTCCAATATCCATACGCTTCGCCAGGTAACCTTTGATCTCTTTGATCATTTCCCTCCCCTACCCCGAGGATTTTATTGATCTGCTTTCAGGAGAAGCAAATCAGGTCTCACTTTTATAGGTCTAACAGGCAAACAGACACCTTGAGTGCCCCGGAGATGGCAGTTCAGAGCCAAGTTGTCCACAACGTAGATAAGATTTTATCACACATCCCAAACTTTAAATAAAACCAGAACGTCATAAAAATAGGAATGTTCCATTCCACTGCACATTGTTGCCATGACAGTCAGGTGTTGTACTAATCTAGCACTAAATATAATTCACGGCCATCAAGCCTGGTAAATGTTGAGAAATAGCAGCAGTAACAGGCAAAGTCATAACCAGTCTCTACTAAAAAACAAAACAGTATATCATGCACTGAAGGGGGATGGATATTGAGAAGTTCGGGACCGACAAGTACTTGGGAGTCCACTTGGACAACAGGCTGGAGTGGGCGGTGAACACCATGGCCCATAAGAAGGGACAGAGCAGGCTTTACTTCCTGAGGCGGCCCCGATCCTTTGATGTGTGCAGCTCACTACTGCGCACTTTCTACCAGTCAGTTGTCACTAGTGCCATTTTCTACGCTGTGGTGTGCTGGGGCGCCAGCAGCAAGGCGGGGGACGCTAACCGGTTCAATAAACTGATCAGTAAGGCCGGCTCTGTGCTGGGGACTAACCTTGGCACCCTGGAGGAGGTGGCAGTGGCAAGGGCACTCTCCAAACTGCGAGCCATTATGGACAATGCCTCCCACCCCCTTCATGACATGGTGGTGGAAATGTGGAGCTCCATTGGACCTAGACTGATCACCCCACGGTGTCGGAAAGAGCACTATCGGAAGTCCTTCCTGCCATCAGCCATCAGACTTCACAATGCCTCATTGTGAGCCAGAACATGGGACTCTACTAGCCAGAAATCTATTACCTGCTCTGCACTCTGTTTTTTGCACTATTCATTTCCACTTCTGCCTAACCATTGTCCTGTATGTATGTGCTACTTGTTGCGTGATTTTTTAATTTATATGTTTTTGTGTAATTTTGGTTATTTACTTCTGTAGAGTCGCAATTTCTCCATGGGGGATAAATAAAGTACCTACCTACATATACTTCTTTTCTTTTGTGAACTGCTTGTCTTTGTTTAAACCACGTTTGTTGAATTAGATTAAGGTGCTTGGGTTTGTTTTCAATTCTGTCATTGAGAGAAAGATTTCTTAATGAGGTTCCTACCAGATTGTTTGTCTAAGTATCCTATAATTCATCATTCCCTTTATTCGAAGAATGGCACCAGTTCCAGAAGATGCAAATAATCCCGAAAGCAGAATAACTGCACCTCCATATCACACAGTGGACATTCATTTTTTCCTCAAAAAGCGCCTCACCATTTTTTGCAAGAAACATAACACTGGTGAGCAAGTCTGTAAGGCACATTATCGTTTAATCTGACTAGAAGGCATGGTTCCAGCTGTCAGTCAGATGCAGTTTGGTGAATCCGCCTTGTGTTTGAGTTTTCAGGAATGGCTTCTTCATTGCAACTTTTCTTCGTAGCAGCTTTTCCTGTGGCCTAAAAATTCCTTACGAAAGACTTTTCCTTTCTTTCAAATGTCTTTATTATATCACCTGACTTGTGGAGATAAATGACTCTCTGTCTGCATTTTTCTTGGAGTTACCTGGCCTTTGCTGCTACATTGGATGTTACTGGTGAGCTTCCTTTGATACCCATTGGAAAAGGGGGCCTCTGCGATCTCATCTATAAAGTTACAGGAAATTTATATGAATCTTCGGAAATAAATTTCATACAGGATTAATTATTTGCTTTTTTTGTTGTGTTGTTTGTGTACAATAATTTATCGGCATAAAAATAGAATATTTCACAATAATTTTCTTTCTGTTGAATCATGATTATGGAGGTAAAATTTGACAATGGTATGAATAAATATGGCAGAAAGGTCTTATATTTACATATCATTTTTAAAAATTAAAATAAGCTGGCTAAAATTTCTATGTAAAGGCTTGTGATATACAATGTTAACAGCTAAAAACTGTCCAAACAGTATTAAGGAATGTCAGGTTCCAGATGTAAGGACAAGAAGTGGTAGAGAGATTTGTTCACTCCTGTAAAAAACTGTTGCCGAAATTCCAGACACCATAATTAAAAAAACGTGATATAATTACAGTGAAACATTTCATAAATACAAATTAACTAGACAAAAATAAAAGTTATATAATATGTGTAAGATGTCTACGGTCTTACCCTTTCTTTATGAAAGCACAAAACCCTCCCAGTCCCAGAAGCCCCTGGGTCACTCTACACAGGTCACACCCAATTAATTAATTAATTAATTATTAAAATGTTGGATTTTTCATTGAATGTATGGTAACTATCAGCAAAGACCTACAAGAAAAATATTACATAGCTGAAAGATAAGTCAAGGCTGCCAAATAATAATTATAAATAAATAAATAAAAAACTGTTTTATCACTTCTCAAGCCTTGCAACCTTGTTGCCTAATGATATCCACCACATATTATTTCATAACCCATGAGTCTTCATTCTGTTACCTCTATCTAATAAAAAGTCTTCTCAAATACCCATAATTCCCTTCTTTAACCTTGGAGACCTTTGTCAATTAGTTAACCTTCTAATCAAATTGTATCTCAACCCAGGGAGGCTGTCTGAACAAATTTATAGTGAAAAAAGGTCATTTCGTAAAGCTACAAGCGTAATCCAAAGCCTAGCAGCTCGGTCAACGGTTGTAGGATTTTTCTGAGCAGCTACAGCCACCTGACATGATTGCCTGCCTCGAGGGTGAAACCAAGGAAAAGAAAGCTAGCAGAAACTCAAGCTGTGTGGTACGTGAAGCCTTTGTCAGGCCAAACAATGGACAAAACTAACATTGCCTGGAAGGGGAAATTTGAGTATGCAATCTGTTCGACTTATGTACACTGATAAGGGACGGGATCCACTCAGCTTTTCTGCGGAGAAGACAGTAAACACAAAATCCAGTCAGAACAGGTCATTGTGTGTCCCCCCTGCCTTGTGCTCAACATGACACTCAAGTGCTACTACAAAGATGAAGAAAAGGCAATTCTGCATACATTACAAACTCCCTCTTTCGTAATCTTCAAGGATAAAATAGCTGTGCTCTTTCACAAAAAAGAGACAGGAAGTTTGATAGTTACATTTTCATTTCAAGTGCTTTGTGATTACACATGGGTTAATCATGAATCCAAATATGTCCGAAAGCGACTGTTCCAAAAATGTGTGTTTTTCCACAAATTTGCATAGAATTTGTTAGTGAATTCAACTTTTTTTCTATTCATTCATTGTGAGCACTAAAACAATTTATCAGCACAATATATAAGATGCTGTATTTTCAAATCTTCACATTTCATATTCACTTCATATTTATTGGAGGTTCAAGGATATGGTTGAGAAAGAAAAATTTGGTTTCTGCAAACAGTATTTGCATGTGAAGTGACTCTTCATAGTAAGGACATACTTTAAATCTGTAGCTGTTAAAAATATCCGATCGACACTGAATGGCTAAATACCCCTTTTAAAATAAACAGTCAGTTCAGTCATCATACAGCAGTGAAACGCAACTGCAGTCATGAGCACAAGCTCAAAGTAAAAAAGACAGCTAAAACTTGCAGGCCCAATTAGAAGCTAAGTCCAGCGATGATATCACATTCAGTGGACATCTGTTTGCGTGAGCTCGCCTTTCCATCCATGCCCAGGAGACAAAGATGAGAGCCTGGTCCAACAGGCTGTAAATCCCTTGCAAAGCCAGGACCAGGCTCCATTATTTTCCATGGTTAATTGCCAGCAGTGACTGTATTAATCTGATGTTAGCTTCTCCCAGATAGTGTGACCCCAGGGTCTGCACCACTTGGCTGCTGTCTCCGTCCTGTGGCTGGGAGTGTTGGGCTGCTGTCTGAAACCATGAGTCAAGGGTTGCTAATGTAATGATGTACACACAGTCGGTGCTCAACACTTCACTCTTTCTCACCCACTTGTGAGAAAAATTAGCTGCCTAATTGGTCTCGGTGCTGTTCCTTACGTGGGTAATTGCAGCCGCACTGTTAAAAAAAAAAAAAACCCTGTTTGTAAGATGTCTACCTTATCACTGACACAACAGAAAGGACATACACAGTCCAGCCCCAACTACGAAAATAATTAGAATTATACTTCTGGCGTTTCCAGAATTGTTTATTTATCTGAGAAGGGATGTATAAATCTCATTGCTGCAACGTGCCTCAGGACACACGCTGTCTGGCACTGGGAAAAAAACAGAACAGAGCTTCCCTTCCGAATGATCATATCACTAATATCCTGGCTTTCTCTGGTAACATGAAACCCAGTGAGCATGTAAATTCTCCAATAAATATAATATGACACACAGTAGTGGGTTCATTGTTTGGATTAGAGACGATGCATGTGACCACCCCCTAGAGCTCACATGAGCCATGCCTTTGTGGAGCCTGAACACCAATTAATGCTTGCACATTGTAAAGCTTACGTTTGTACGACAACCCCCAGCCTGGGTACGTCTTCAGTAAGCTGAAAACATTTTACGGCTTTCCTATATGGTGGCATCTGACGTCTGAATCTAAAGAGTAATAGTGGCTTTGCATTTGTGCCAATAAAAAACAAATTCAACAAACATTCAACAAATTCAACAAACATATGCTTACTACCAATGGGCTTTGCTATTAAAAAAAGCTGTTGCTTTAAAAAAAAAAAAAAAAACATTTTATTAAACAGTTTATCAAAACATTGAAATGTAGATCCATGAATTCCATTACAAAGGATACAGTAATACAGCAAATCATTTGAGAGACATGCCTCATTCAAACATTTTACTCTTAATGGACAGGTGTCCACTTAAACACTAATGGATTATTTTATATGCAGCATCTGAAAATGGAAAAGGATTATGAGGACTTCAATTCTGAAGTACCCTGGATGTGCAGGCTTTCTGCATAAATATTGGAGTTTAATTTCCACAGCTAATACATCTGTAGAATTTAACCTTTGTTTAACCATGGAATTTCAGAACAATCAAATAGGTGAACCTTGACAAAATACAATATTGGGGAAAAATAATACTCCTGCATTTTAAATATTCTTTTGTTTTTTTGTTTTGTGTATTAAACCATTTAACAAGGAAATTTCAATGCATTGGGCAGAAATCAGCGCAAAATCCCACAATGAAAAAAATACCCACACTTTCAAAGCTGCTCAATAACATTGACAGGGTACTGCAGAGAGTGGCTGCCTTCCACCTCTGTATTTTTTAAGTAAAGTGGATTGATTAAACCACCTTCTTCCATTTCTTATCCTCATGGTCCCCATTGGTATAAAAAAAGAACAGCTTGTAACAGTGGAATTAATCAAATCATTTGTAGCCATTTGGGAAGATTTTGTATGAATAGTACAATGTATCTATTCCTAACATAAATAAATACATTTTTGAAATTAACTATATTGTGAAGTAGCTTTCTCCATATTAGACATAATATGAGGAGAATTTTTATTTTCAATAAAAGTCCTCTCAAGCTTCAAGATTTTCAATTATGTTTTGTGGCTTTATGCGAAGTATCATATAATTGAAATAACTCACATTGCTGATCCTTAAAACCAATCATGAAAGTATTCAAATATATATAAGATGATGTACATACATTATAACTTAAAATATTTTGCCATTGAATCAATTTAACCAAAAACTAAATCCAGAACAAGCATTAAGTACCAAAATGCTCAAGGTCACAATTCACAATTACCTTTTTGTGTGGTAAAACTTATTTAAAATAATATTTTGTAATATATTTATAGATCTTGCTCGTTGTGGAACCTGTACCTGTAAATGATATATGGTCACACATCAAACAGAGAACACCAATGTGTTGAGATCTTAATTTGTTAGTGGCACCGAGGATATGGTTAAATTTTATGGTGATGTTAGCTTTTTAAGAAACATAGCCCATGCAATTCCATCAGCACCTGAACGGTAGTATCTTTCAAAAAAATCCCGATAGTATATGCAAAAGTAAAGTATATAATAATAATACATTTCCCACCTGAACAACAATGACTGAAATTCTCTTCAATTATTCCCCATGGCAACAAGAAAAACACAAAAAGGGCCAAAATAGGATGCAGAGAGCTCGGCTAAATCCACTGCAGTCTACCCTTGACTGATGAATACATGGCACCACTTTCCACACATACTTCAGGGTTATAAGCCTCTGCAGTAATTATATGCTTCGGAACACTTCACTTAAGTACACCAATAATATAGTGAGGGCATATGCTCTCCAATCCTTTACCTGCAATCTAATACAGGATCTTGGGTAAAAAAAAACCTCTTGTTGAAGAAATTAATGGTCTCGAATAGTTGGATTTTAGTCAAAGGTGGCGTGGTTACAAGGACTATTAGCCATAGGATAAAAATAAGCCACATTTTAAGCATCAATGCTTGCTTTAGCAAAGATAATGCTAATGTATTCCAGATCACATTTACATTAGGGATCTTAATGATGAGGTAAGTAATTAAAATGCTCTTGTATGTTGTCCCGTGGTGCAATAACAAAAAATAGCATCTTATCTATTAGTGTCATCTAGTGGTCAAATTTTCAAACTACAAACCACACACAATGCCAAGACTTGGTTTAAACAGACTGGGGAAATTGTTCATATTTTGCTTTCCTTTCTCTTCCCTCTAAATAAACCCTTAAAAAGGGTTCATAGGGCAAGACGGCAACAAAAGGCCCAGTGCCCTTCAACCTGTAACTTTGATTCTCTCCCTTATGGGCTTTGACATGTCAATAAGGAGCTCTGCTAACGTGGTGGCATAGAGGGGCTGTCATCCCTGGGCTGAGATGAGCTGACTGAGTGACTGGATGCCGTTCAGGGACATCCGCTGCCAATACAGTGGGGCCCTCACACTTGAGCGAGCGTCTCTCTGGGGGATTGAGACAGATTGAGTTGACATGTTAACAACCTGATTGCAGATGGCAGTGGGAAGAGGCTGATGGAGGAGAGAGGTGTCCTTTGACCCCACTCTCACCTCCCTTCCCTTCTAGCGGCAAGGAGTCCGGGGCTCAGGCTCCAGCTGGCTTCACTGCCCCAGAAGACTTTCCCTTTGGTCACATGATAACAGCAGCCAGTGGCTGCTTGTTTTTACGGGTTAATGGAGCCAGGTCCCCCGACCGAAATTATGACTCAGAATTTATCAAGTCTTATCTCTTTAACATTTCAAACCCCAATTTTTGCCCTCCTCTGTGTGATTGCATGTAAGATCTATCAAATTACAAAGTCATATGGCCTCTGGCTGGTCGGTACTCTGGGTAGTAAGGTTTACTGAGAATTCCTGCATTGAACTTAGTGTGTGTATTCCAAACACTTCCACATAGCAAGAAAACATTTTTTGGGAATACATAACTATTCAATTTTTACAAGTATATTACAATTTACAAGTATACAAATACAAGTAATTTCTGAAGAATATTCAAATACTTAAGATACAGGTTTAAACATACAGTTAAAACAAAGAAAATATCTGAGCAAGATCTTTAAAAAAAAGTATAAAAAAAACGTATTTAAAATTAATATTATTTTTCAAAATAAGTATTGAATGTGAGTCAAATAGATACCAATACTTTCAAAATGTATAATACTGAATTACTGGCTTCAAATACTTGAAAACGCAATATTACCAATATATTCATGAAGATACGGATTTGACTCAGGTCTACAAGAAGCCAAATCAAGAAATCAAATTAAAAAAGGTGTTGACTTTGTAATGCGAAAATGATGATGCAAAACTTGTCATGTTCCCTAATGCTCACTTTAACGATGAATGCATGTCTTCTGAGTTACTGAAAATTATACCTCTTCCCTCATTTGTGGGGGGATGTGGGAGTGTTAGCTTTTTCTGACTTGGCTAATACAAAACAGAACAATCAAAGTTATTTAACAAATTACTGTTTAGCGTTTAGCTAATGTATCTGCACTGATAATTACTTCAGTTGAATGAATTGAAGGATGGGGTGGAAAGGAATCGTATGGTGCGTTATCATTTTGTAATAACGCTGAGTGATTGGAACGGGAGGCAATCACAGAGTCTTATTCCAGATTATCAGATAGTTAAGCTAGTAACGACTGCAGTTTATAAACTTTTACCTTGCCATGTGTTTGTGTCCGAGTTGCATTTTAACCTGAGTTGGTAAACAGAAGCTTCTCATAGTGTTTTTTTACCCCTGTCATCTCCTCCTTATATTGAACATCTTTTTATAGATTAACTCTTGCTTAATATAACTAACAATTCTTGTTAATATTGTCTTGCATGCACTTTTACCCATGAAGATCTCTGAAACCTACAGATACAAACATTACTAAAAAAATGTATCTCTGCCAGCAGATGTGATAGGGCTCACCCGATTCGTTTTGCCTTATGGTCTAGAGTTTGCAGACCCAAATGTCACTGTCTAAATGTTACTGAGGACAGTGGTTAGTACAGGTTCTCTCTGTTCTCCCTCAGACAAACAAAGATCAATGATGAATCCACAAGTCACATAAAACATGTATATTTTATAACTAATCGTTACATACAGTGGGTTGTATGTCTGGATTTCACTGATGTGAGAAATAGAGAAAATGTGCAAACAAATCTACTTTTCAGACATTTAATTACCTAGGTTAACTACATAATAAATAAAAAATAAAAAATAAAAAAAAGATCAGTTTTGCTAATTTGCATTGCATTAGACATTGTGCTTTCAGGACCTAAAGAAATATAACATTGTTTTGAGACTGTAAATACACAATTAATTAATTTGGGATAGAAGATGTCAAGTAATTTAGGAGTGATTTGTCTGAGAGCATACATAAGGACCACAGTGGGTTTTGGCTGTGAGGGTGTCAGAAAGTTACCTTTACTCACGACTTTAACAAAAGAGTACCACAAATATAGGATTAGAAGCATTTTAGAAATCTCAATATGAAATGTCTTTTGAATTACAAAACTAATTACTAAAATTTCAATTAGAATCATAAATTTTAATACAAATATTTTAACCAAGCCATGAAAAGGAATCTGAAGAAAATAAAAATTTTAAAAGTATACAATATGGTCAAACTGAAAGTGAGCATGTCTAACCAGCTCAGGGAATTCACTGTATGTGGATCTGTGCTGATATTAAAAACGAACTTAAATGATAAATTTTACTCATACATATGAATTTTAGTAATTTGCAATCAAACTCCAGAGCCAAGTCCCAAGAAATAAGCGCTACTAGCATAACATTATTATACGCTGTACAGTAGCACCAGCAGTTTCAAGCAAGGTTTATATGAATGGTAATCTAAATTAAATCAGCAATATTGTAGATAAAAATAAATAAATAAATGAAAATGCAATAGGTTAAATGAAGAAAGGTTTTCAGATTCTTCTGAAATGCTTCTCACAGAACCTTCCCAATTAGGGGGAGTCTCTTTTTCACTGTTAGTCCCTAATAATAGATTTTTAACGTATTTTGCATATTTTAGCCTTTTATTCTTATTTCCCAATTTGAACTTTAACACATCCTTTGAGTCCAGAGTCTGTTGAGCTCCAGAAAGTATATAAGACTAATTTGTTTTAGAGAGCTTGCCTCTGGCCCAACCTATAGCTATAACATAGTATATGGCTCAAAATCTGATTGGTTCCATATGCATTACATATAAAAATGTCTATTCATAGTACACATTATCCTATTAGGATGTTGGGTAATACATGTTTTGTAAAACTTAAGCTAAACAAAGTATTTTGTGATTATTGTCTTTGTGTCTTACTCATATGCACTGTTATTTTCTGTAGTCATGGGTTTCGTGTACCGTTGTGTACTTGTTTACACCTTAAATCTACCATGTTGTGTGATGGCTGCTTTACTGCACTTTCTCCAGATTCAGCAAACTGCGCTTCACAAATACAATGTCCTGGCTGAGGCATTACTGAAATAGTACCATAACACAAAATGACTGGTAACAAGGCCCAGAATAAGGAAAATTATGCTTTACTAATAATAAGGGAATGTCCAGTTTCCTCAGACAGATAGTTTTTTTTTTAGCAGGCAAAATAAACCATCACTAATGATCTTCCAAACTGGCCTTGAGGAGAAAATGCTAGCATTGTTGGCAAAATGCCGCTTTGTTTCAGTTAGAATAATGTTGTTACTCAAAAATCAATATGGCATGCCAATTACATCAGAGTTGCAGCAGATATGCATTCATGGCATCAACATCAGCAACCTCCAGACAAATTTGATCAGCAGCCCTTTGTAAGGCTGGCACAAGTGCCTGCTGTCTGAATGACCCTATTTAACCTCTTGATTTCCAGGGTTCCAGCCTAATTGTCCTCTGAGAAGAAGCAACAGTGTTCCAACCAGCCAGGTTGGTAGAGGCCAACAGTAATCATTTTCTTTTCTGGTTCATCAAAGGGCAGTAGCCCTACCTCACTCATTTCACACAAAGGCGGCCATTTATCAATGTGCAGATATGAAAGCGCTTCCCTGTAACAGCCCTGTTAGAAGATTGTTAATCAAACGCGCCAAGGCCAAAGGCCATCTGTGCTGTAAATTCAGAGGGATAGAAAGGTCATTCCATTGATACCTCCCTAGTTATTTCAATGCAATCTTGTAACTTTCTCTACAGTACCATCTAATGCATCTGAAAAATAATAAAATTATATTGTAAGCTTTTTAACACAATCCTCTTAAAACATGCTAATTCAATTCATTCATATCATTATCTTATTTTTTCCTAGCTGGAACATTATAGCCTATTGTGCCAAACTTCAATTATTCCCATTCTCTATTGGAACATGAAGTATATGTTTTTTTTTTAAGTGATTTTTTTTTTTTTACTTGTGGGCCAATATGTGTTGGTATGAATATAAACACACAAAAAAACTTAAATTCAAAAGAAAACTTTGATGTATAAGAATGCATAGATGATATTATAACAAAATGTGTGTATGGATGTAATTGGTTTAACAGTTACACTTACTTTTGTGATAAAAATAAGGTCAGTCCATACATCATTTTATAATCCAGCCCTTGCGATTTTTAGCAGCACAAACAAAACAATGGAATTACATGACTAACTCAAGCAAAATCAATGCTGTTGGCTTTTGTGTTCTTGCAATTAAAGAAAGCCAGATGAGTAAGGTGTAAAAAGATATATGGGGGGCAGGTGACAAATTAAACTGGATTTTCAGTGGATTCAGTCTGATTAAACTGTGTCCATCTGTTGTGCATTGCAAAGGGCTCTAAAACCCGTTCGCTCAATCTCAGAAGGTACGGAATGCAAATCACAGACATTTGTGCTTCTGGCACTGTGAGGGGTGGGGGTCAGGGGGCAGGACCTTGCTTTGTCCTAACAATAGAGAAGCACAGGGGAGATGTTTCCCTTTTTTTGGGCAAAATGGTGGAGAGGGAACTCTAAACTAGGGGCCACTAGGGGCCACTAGGGGCGTGTTCATTCCTGTTCATTCCATTGTCTGGTGCCAGGCGTTACCATATCAGCTTTGTGCTCCATTCCATTTTAACATTTCCTTATTCCCCGCTCCCCAGTGACAGCGACTTTCAGAGGCCATTAGAGTTAAGATGTCCCCATGGGAAACACTAGTTATTTATCTATTATGTCATCTATGATGCCAGGAGAGTGGGTAGGCCTCTTGGTGATGTGTTTAACAACTTCAAGTACATATTCGGTAATCACTAGGACTAGGTTTCAAAACTTTAGTCTTTTATCCATTATTCAAGTGTTTTCTGTAAAGAACACTTCATTTAGCCGGCTACCAGTGCAGCACACCATCAGATATGCAACATAAATGGATGATAGATTTATTTTAGGACAGGTAATACACTGTGAACTGGACCCCACTTCCCCTCATATTAAAAGGTTTGTTCTTACCAGTATTACACAATATATAGGTCAAACAACATACAAAGAAGAGATATAAGTACTCACCGAATCAGTAAAAAGTAAAAAAGTTAATTAAATATTTTGGTAACCCAGCAAATAACACAAAGAAGGAACAACAAAAGGTAATTCTCATGAGGAGTTACCGCTTACGGAGCACCAAGCACACCAAATTTCTCCCTAAATAGCAGTGCCGAGATCGCCTGAGTTATGTCCTACAGAGCTGCAAATCAAGTTCTCACAAGGCATTGGTTTGCCCTCTTATCATCTGCATTATGTCCAATCCAGTGAGACCCCTTTCTGAAAACTTCAAACTGTGTCAACCTAAATGGCATGACTAAATGTCAGGGCCTGTCAAGGCAGACATGCAGTGTGCTGGGAAATTACACTTAACTACAGAGTACTAGGGGTTTTTTGGGGGTTTTTTTGGTCATTGTTTTTTTTTAAGGTATGCGTTTTTTTTGTGGTTTCTGATTGCTGATCAGAAACCTATTGTGTTATATTGTAGAAAAATGCTTGCATTTTGCCTCTAAACTTACTTAAGAAACATTAAACACTGATATCTGTAAAAAGAATGGCGGCCCAGTTAGAATGTATGCATAAATTAAAATAAGCCCATGCGTTTTTAAACTTTTTATGTTTTCATAATGGCAATTTGTATAAATAATTACAACCAATTGTTTCATCAGTCTATATCATACTGGCCATTTTTTTCCATTGTTTACACATCAGATTTCGTAAGATGAGAAGCCTCCCGAGTGGCTCAGTCAGTAAAGGCTAAGTATGTGAATCAAATGAAGCAGATGACATGGTGATAGAGTTCAGAGGGATGGGGTATCCTGAGAAACGTTTACAAAAGGCAAGGATCAGGGGAAAAAAACCAACAGAACTCTATTGCTAAAAAATAAGAAAGATTTTTCAGTATAGGGACTAATTTGAAACATTGGAAACCATTTGTGACAGACCCCAGAACACACCCCCTTTTTAAAGATACCTATTGCAGACACCAGCACCACACATACTGCAACAACATGATTGGGGTCAATAGCCTCACACATCAACAGACAGGTAAGAGTTTTTAAAAGAGGGCAACATGGGCCACAACACATATCATATATTTAGTCAGTGTTCATGTGGGTTGGGGTATGGAAAGGTAACCCTTAACCACAGAGGAGCTACATTTTTAAATGAAAAAATGTACACGGATGTTTACATAAATGGCTGCATTGATTTATGACAAACATCTAAGCCAAATAAAATATACATTAAAATATACTTTAAAACTACTGAGTCTGGCCAAATTGCCCTTATACTTAGTATAACGTAATCTAGATAATGTATAGATGGCGTGCATTTTCAGACAATTTTGTGAAACTTCCAGAAAAAATACATTATTTTATTTAGCTTGGAGGAATATGAATGAATTGTTCAGTAAACCAAGCCTTTTATTCTGGATCCTGACCCTCTTTTGCCAGCTGAAGAAAGCGAAGATTAAACTATCAGTGAATCCGTGTGTTTAGTTTGTGGCTTTGATTTAACTCTGAGCTCTTTTTATGCCCTGACCAGTAAGTCTGAGCCTCCGACACTATAATTCATTTTATGTTTCATTGATTCTTAACCATTTTTAATTAAATGTAACCAAGTTTACTAAAACAGTAGTTAACCCTAGAAGGTCAGCAGAAGATCAGCTTCGTTCTTCAGGAAATCAACTCGACTGAGCAAATTACTGGACACTGTAAAGATCACGAGTGGTCCCTCAAGGAGACCTTCATGACCCCTGCTGAGGCAGAGGGCAACTTTTGACCAGCCAGTGAAATTTATCACACCATTTTAATTAAACTGTAGCAGGCTTGAGTCCCATTGCATTTTACCTTTTTGCAGCAAGGGGCTCAGCCATCAGAAATCAGGAAACACTGTTGTTAAAATATTACCTCCTGATCACTGAAAATGATGTGATCAGTTAATACAAAATATGTGCCTTTATGGTGGGAGCAACTGATTAAACGTCTGCCTTCTTCACTTCATTTTGTTGGAAAAATTTTATAAAAAGCCTGTTGCCCTGGTTATAACTCATCATTCCAGCCATTTTTTTTTTTATTTTAATGTCAATGCAACAAAACAGGAAGTCATCTTTTCCTGTCAGCTGTATGATATTAGGCTTACCTAACTGGTCACAAATTAGGTAGGCATTAAATAACAATTGGAGGAGGCCCAGACCCTGCGTCTTAGGTTTACAGAAGAATTTTCTTTCCAGGAAGCTTCTGTGATAACCTCAAAAATCAGATAGGCAATTTCCCACCAGGGATACAAGGTTCTCCTTAGCACAGTACTCTAATCATGGGGGGACTGGGAGTTGGACTGGGACATGGAATTTTAGGAATGCCTGTTAAGTCTTTGTGTTTCTTTTGTTGTTTTTATCAGTCTCTCTGCTGGGTTGGGACAGATTGGCTAGAGGTTGTTGACTGATTCTTCCTCCTGTGTACTGCATGTTTGTTATTGTTCCACAGGACAAGATATAATTATGTTCAGTAAAAATAGCTTTAACAGACTTAACACAGAGATTTAAATTAAAAAAAAAAACAATGAATCAATATGCAGATATTCAAAAAATAGTCACAAAATAGTTTTTTTATCTAAAATTAATAGAGGTGACTAACGAGGGTCACGGAAGATCACATGACTTAATTATTATATCCAGTATGGAAGGCTTGATTGATATAGAGAGTGAATGTAGATGCCTTTCGTTACTCAAGATAAAAACTAAAAAAAATTATTTAGCTTTTAGGAAACCTGTTAGAGCAAACATGCAGAAAACATGGTTATAGCTACAAAGTTAAACTTCTTATGATTGATGTACTTATATTATTTATTTCTAAGTGCAAGTTATATAAATTTTGGGGCATTGATAAGGACCAGACACTGTTTAAAATGTTTAAAACAATACCAAGTCCACAACTGAGGACCGGGATTTATGAAGATAAGCTAACAGGTTTTTTTTTGGTTTGCAAAATAGTTTGTTTGTAATTTTAAAATGCCATATATGTCTACATTGATTTCCTTTACTGTCCTTGTATGGATAGTAATCCATTGTATGTTCCTCAGAGGACAAAAATCATTATTATCTAGAATATGTAATGAAAACACACTGATAATGGATATCAGATCACAATCTCTTTATATATATTGTAATCATTCATGCTCTATATCTGTATTGGATTCACCATAGGATTGCATTATACAATCAATACCTATTGCACATGTTTATTACATGAAGTGAGCTCTGAGTGAGGCAATTTAGAGGGTCTTTAACATGAAGACGGGGGGAGAAAAAACCCTGTTATTAGTTACGATGTATTGTAGCACAGCACGTAAATTGACCCCTCTCAATGTGTAGCGCAAGCTAATAGGTGCCGTGGATATAAGATCAGACTTTGAGTTAAACGGTGAGATCAGAATGTCTGTTTAAAGTGGTTAGTTATATGGAGAGTTGCATGCAAAGAGTTATGTTAATCAGAGGTTATCTACACAGGAAGGTAGAAGGATCGAATCAACTGAATTCAAATGAATCTCTGTGGTGAACTGTAGGTAAGTGAGAGATGAAAGAAGGAATCGCTGGTCGCTGGTTTGAATTAAATTTGGTTTATTGCGTGTTTTCTGTTCCTTGTGGGTGGTTGCTAGATTTTGAAAAGGGGCGGTGCTGACGATATCATTGTTCTGTTTCCAAGAGAAATGTTGCTTGGTTGGACTTTTTGATGTCCATTATCAGAATGCTGTTGTAATTCATTTATTTGTAAGCTTAAATATTCCCTACAAAAAAAAAGTAAAAAAATAAATAAAAAGAAAAACACTTATTTTAAGCAGATTAGTTTGAAGTTCAAAAAGCTAAAACACATATACCTGTTGATCGCAATTATACTAGTATTTTTCCTCAAAACTTAGTATTGGTGCACTTAAAACCTTATTTTTTAAAAAGATTTTAGATTTTAAAATAGAAATTGAAAGTTTATTTTAATGTGTTGCTTGTTTTAAAATATCAGCCTAAATGAACTATTGCTATGCATTGTAGCGTTTTTGCAAGAGAGCTACTTCTCTGCGTGGTTTCAAGCACGAGACTGACACCGCTTTAACAGGAATGAATGCTCTTTATTTCACACATGCGTTTACGACCGTCTTGAAAAAGAGAACTGGCAGCGGAAAGAACTGACGAACATACAGAAAACACAGAGAGCCCTCACCTGCACAGATAAACCCGTTCGCGGTGAGGGCAACGAACCTTAACTTTACAAACTCATAACATGTACGTTAACAAAACAACACATATGCCTTGAACATAACCGGCACATAGAACACATTATTTACACTGTGGAAAGTGCCGGGAGCTAGGTTTCCCGGCAGCCCCCACGAGGGTGGCTTCAGTCCATGGCAACGGGGAGACGCACCTAGCCATCCCCGTTACAGTATCATGAATTTGCCAATACATATAATGCATCAATATACAACACCTCTGCTATAAGCAGTTCTGAACATTATGGCCAGGCATTATTAAATGTGAACTGATATTGCAGTACTACTATGATATGCTAGTATACCAAACAGCTATGAATAACTAAATACTTAAAATCTATTTAGGCCAATGCTTGAATGCTAACAGTACTACCTGGATTACTTTTCGTGACAAGACTGCTTCTTTAGCTACATAGATACATTTCACACTTTCATTTTAGAATTGGTCACTGTTTATGCAACTTAGTGATACTGTTATATTAAAGTGAACATTTAGTATGTCATTTATTATATTACCACTGGAATGCTGTGGTGACTGATTAGCAAACAGGATTGGAACTAACTGTTTTATAATATACAATAAAGTTTGTTTATAATGCAAGAATTTAGGCAAATCCATAGTTAAACCTTGAGTAACATAAGTGAATGTGAATTTTTGCTCTTTCAGTTGAGATCTTGGCTTTAGAAAAACCAGCTGGCCACATTTTGTGTGTTGTTGGAAGTGCTCTGGAAATATTAGAACCAACAAATTAGTCAAACTATCAGTAAATTGCCCATAATACTAACGAGTGAGACCAATATCACATTTAGCCTCATACATTGTTTGGGTCACAGCAGTACCATCAGCTAAGGCCTGCTTTGAACACTACCAACAAAAGGAACATGTGAAAAGTGAGGCAGAGAGCTCAAGGGCACCAGGATGGGATGAAAGGCCAGTGCCCTATGGAAATAATCGTCTGGGATGAATGACCAGTGCCCTATGGAAAAAACAGTCTGGGATGAAAGGCCAGTGCCCTATATAAATAACAGTATGGGATAAAAGGCCAGTACCCTATGGAAATAACAGTATGGGATGAATGACCAGTACCCTATGGAAATAACAGAATGGGATGAAAGGCCAGTGCCCTATGAAAATAACAGTAAGGGATGAATGACTAGTGCCCTATGGAAATAATCGTCTGGGATGAATGACCAGTGCCCTATGGAAAAAACAGTCTGGGATGAAAGGCCAGTGCCCTATATAAATAACAGTATGGGATAAAAGGCCAGTACCCTATGGAAATAACAGTATGGGATGAATGACCAGTACCCTATGGAAATAACAGAATGGGATGAAAGGCCAGTGCCCTATGAAAATAACAGTAAGGGATGAATGACTAGTGCCCTATGGAAATAATAGTCTGGGATGAATGACCAGTGCTCTATGGAAATAACAGTATGGGATGAATGACCAGTGCCCTATGGAAATAACAGAGAGGTATAAAAACCTCTACCTTTTCCTTGTCAGACATAAATTTGTAAATCTTTATTATTCATGCATGTCATCCACTTCTTACAAAATTTTTAGAGTCTAGTTTAACCTTGAACTTTCGGTTACATGTTAAACATCCAGGTGCATCTCCACAAAAAATTCTCAGTCCTCTCAATAACTTTGGAAAGAGAAACTGTATGCAATGCTACCTAGGAAATCATTTCAAACTAAATGCTGTGGCTCATAAATGTCCTTCTAAGACTGCCACTGACTTAAAATATTTTGGTATCCAAATGATCAACCGATAAAATTTGCTTAAAGCTATCTATCCCAGTGCTCAAAACAAATCACACCAAAGAGGCGGATGGGACGCATCTCTGATATCAGAATATCAGTTCTTCAAAAAATTATCTATTTGTTTGCCATGATCCCTGTTCCCAAAATTGTGTTGGTTAAAATTCACAAATAAAATTATTCATGAATTAAACTTCTAAACTAACTAAAAGGAAAAGACACGCAGCATTATACTACAGACTCATTTAAAATACAAAAAATGGTGGTCTTAATCTGATACATTTTCAGTCACTCAGTAATAATAGCCTCAGCATGGATGGATGCAGAACAATCAACACGTTTCCATCTCTACCCATGTGATTAACTCTTCATTGATGATAAAATTAAATAACGCATCTGTTTCTCAAACCCTTGTATTTCAGCCACAATGGAAAATTTCAGCATGGTGGAAAGCCAATAAAATCATACACCACAAAATCACTCCATGCACATTGCTCCTATTTGTAAGAATCCCAATGTGATGATATGGTGATACAATCACTCAACCAAAGACAAATCCCATGTTATTTTTTATTGTTATTGTATTTACGTATTTGTACCTTATAATTCAAGTTTCAGAAGTCATATAGTTTTCCACAAATTTAAAACATTAGGTAGTCACAAGGGACAACAGCTGCTACGTGGATTTGGAACACAGTTGGGCAGGGGATGTGATGGAAACCAGGTGGTTTGGTCAGGACCCAACACTCGGACAGAAGATTTCCACCTCCCCTCCAGAAGACCTGTCCTGGGCCCTACACAAACCATTGGAGGCTGTGTCTGAACACAAAGGCCTTGGTCATAAACCGTGGGCCCATGGGGTTACCAAAGCTGGACGAGGGAGCACGTCCTGCCTTAGTGTGGAGAGACGCTTTGTTCCATGACCCAGAAGGTTCCTAGCCTCACCATCGTCTGGGGGAGGGCTTAGTTGACGAACGGACCATTGTTCACATTCTAAGGAGTGGGAGTGTAGCATGCAGACATGCCCCCCACACAGGTCCCTAACTGACAGATACACCAACAGGAGAAGTTTGATGTCCCTCAGTGTGCGTCCCTTAACGAGTACAACCAGGACTTAAATGTGAGAGGAAATGGAAGATTACTTTTAGTGTGCAATTTATCTTCACTACATGAGAAATAAAGGCCATAAACTGGCAATCCAGCTGGTGTCCAATCACTTATGAGGCAAAAACATTATAATTTAAAACTAATCAAGGCTCATACATCACCCAGACATTTAGAGTAGTAATCCAAAGCAATGTTGTCTCTTTTTAAATATATTTTTTAAAAGCCTTTAATTTTACAGAAACATCAACATGTAGCTGCCCTTGTCCTCTAAAAGCTCTCTGCTGTTGCTGTTCTTGCTCAAGTTGTATGTGGAGATGGCAGAGAATTCCCAGAGTGAATTTTAGTGGATTTTGCCCTTGGTCTAGGCAACAGAGGGGACTGGCAGGGGGGGGGGGGGGGTGTAAGGTGGAAGGATAGGCAAGGTTCTGCCATTGGTGCTGCGGCTTCTGTGACAGGATGAGAGCTTTTCTATTGCTCTTCCCTGCAGAGGCAACATCAGCTTGGGCTTCTCTTCAGCGTCTAAAAATCTCCAAATGGTACATATAAGGTGCATCTGTCTAGTTAAAGTATTTTTAAAGAAAAAAAAAAACATTTAACAACTTTTTCTAAAGTATACTGTGTATGGTAAAAATGCTACTTTATTTTGGGAAAAATCCATTGCTCTTGTGTAATTACACCTTTATTTTACGATACATATAGCATAGCAAATAGAAAAATATCGTCATGCATAATCATGCTTTCGATGCAAATTATCCAGATATTACACGTTTTTTTTAATTTTTCAAACATTCTTCGTAATTAAAATATTCGTAATTAAAATAAGGCAACTTGATGAAATTCATCAATACCTGTAACATAAATTAAAAGAAGTTATTGTAGTAAAAAATGTATTTATAAGTACTCTTAGAAAATGATACCAAAACAAATCCATAATCCCCTATTATGGCTGGAAAGGTGATTTAGCTGAATGAGTAGTGTGCTTCTTAAAGGTTTGACAGGTACTGTCATTATTCAGTAGTCAGCCATCCTCTGTAGCAGCTGCCTGAAGAGTGCATATAGAGGTCACAGCCTCAGAAATTTCTCTCACAGAGCACTTCTCTGTAGCAGGAGACATTCAGTAAGGCAAGGCAGGAGACAGACAGACAGACAGACAGACACAGCCACACCGGGCCAATTTCACTAGTGCATATCCACCCAACATGCAAGTTTTTTTTTTTTCAGTGGGTGAAAACCGGAGTGCCCAGAGAGTAACCCACATGAACAGAGCGAAAACTTGTTAAATTCCATTGCAGATGGTTGCCCAGGACCCTGGCACTGTGAGACACCAATGCTGCCCTTACCAGTCAGAGTCATTCTCAGAAAAGAGCTCCAGTGCCTTTGTGATCTCAGCAGCCTGAATAAAGCAAGCGTGACTCTAAACTAAAGCATCGAAGAACGAACTGACTCACAGACACACATCCAGCATCAAGTAAAATAACTTATGTTTGTAGTTAAATTCATTTAATAATAAGCTCAAAGCTTGATTTTAAGTACGAGCTTGCAGTTTTTCCTCGAGCACATTTTTCCAAAACAGTCATTTTTGCAAACCAGTTAAACCAAAACTAGATAAAAAATTATGCATTCAATTTTCAAAATTCACTAAGCCACCCAAAACATTGAATACATGTCAAAAAATCTAATAAGTCTACCAAAACAGAAGTTCACAGAAAGTTTTTTTCTCAATCATTACACATTATAACAATTAACTTTAACTATTAATACACCCTGACTAGGAGTGTAAATAAATTAAATGTTAACAAAGCAGCAGGCATTTTTTATTTTGCTATAAACAAAACCATTCAAATATTGAGAACAAGAATGTGTTTGTCATCATCCCTACCAAAATCTCCTGCAACAACAGTTCAAACTAAATGATGACCCCAAGGGGTCATAAACTGAACTAACCACCAACTAGATGCTATGTCTTGTGTGGCCATTCCTAGACAGGAGGCTTATACTTAAAATTGTCAGTGTCCACACACCAGTACAGCCCAAGGGCTCTCTCTACTGGTAGGTGTTCTTTATCTGTGTTCAACTCCTTTTTATCATTGTTTTTTTTTTCTGGAATAGATGCTAAAATCATACCGCTATTTTTGTTCATTTTGTTAGATGGAGTTCACCCTTCAAGGTCCATTTTTATCATCTGCACAGCCTCATCTTCAGAGGGCAAGGGCAGTCCTCCACGTAAAAGTTTTTTCAACTTGCTGATGACTCTATAGAGATGTACAGTCATCCTGTACTCCAAAGGACTTTGTGTCACATCTCCATCAGGCCACCACAGAAAGCGGAGAAAGTCCACATCCTTCGATGATGGATCCTTTCTTCTATTTTCACCTGGTTGGACTCCAATTAGAATTAGTGGGATTGGGACCTTTAAACAGTAGTCAATTTAATGATGTTCTACTTCACAGTGAAACACCAACCTCAATGTTCTCTTCTTAGGATGGTATACCCCATGGTGTGTAATGCACCTTACCATCATCAACCTTGTTAAAATCCACTTGTGTATCCCCCCTTATACTTTTTTTTTCTTTTAAAATTTTCTTCTCGGGCACACAATACACAGTGGCAATACTGTGTCATTTGGAATAGTAATATCATCCATTTTGAAGGGTAAATCCACATATTAAGGATTTCCATCAAAGGTAGATATTTCTCTAGATGAA
The DNA here is from genome assembly GCA_025775065.1 of Hiodon alosoides. Classification (NCBI taxonomy): domain Eukaryota; kingdom Metazoa; phylum Chordata; class Actinopteri; order Hiodontiformes; family Hiodontidae; genus Hiodon; species Hiodon alosoides. The sequence goes on from JAOYSI010005693.1 coordinate 39,042, forward strand.
CCTTGTAGGCCTGAATCTTGGGGTTTGTGAAGATCTTTCTCGGTTGCTCTAAACCGAATGCTATAGAGTTAGGTTCACATGAGTGAGGATCAATTTAGTATATGATAAAGTGTAAGTATCCTTTCTTTAGTGCGAACATCCTGAAGGTGTGAAAAATAACTGTCCATTAAGCTTTTAGATGAATATTCCCTGGCATTAGGATTCCAGACATTTTCTATTGTTTTGTTTCTTTATTGAAGTAGGAATTATTCCCGTTTTATGCTTTGCTGCCACTCCGTATCTCCCTTCCTTCCAAAACAGAGATTTTAGCATTCATTGAAGCTATTTCAGCAGCAAGTTGAAGTCTCTCGATCCTTTTCTATAGATTTTCTCACTGCACCTTCAAGGCAGGAGGAAGTGGTTGAAACATCTTAAGTAGAATGGATTTTCCTGCTTTACGGTTTGTGTGGTATTAGGTCTAATACCAGAACCACGGAATACAGAAACACACTCCTACTTAAGGAGAGAATTGCAATCATAAAATGGTATTCCAGCATCACACAATTAATGTTTCACAGCCATTATGGACGAGAAGCAAGCAGTTGGTTTGTTTTTGTTTTTTCCTTTTAATATAATGATCATAGAGCTTGCACATCAGTCACATGTTCATTGGTTTGGAGTTCTGTACTTTTCTGGATATTTTTTTATTAGCATTTGCCCTATGCTCTTTGGAGTCATTTTCATCGCCTTTCTACCCTTTCTTAAAAAAAAAACTTTACAGCAACAGGAAAGGTTCTAGCTTGTTCTGTGTTTCGTTTCATGTTAAAAAAGTAAACAAAATGATGACAGTGTGTCAAAAACACAGTTCATGTCCAACAAGCTTTACAAGCAGACCTTATGTCAAAGGTACCAACAACAATTCCACTGTGCACAACATATAACATAATCGCCAAATTCCTTTTCAGTGCAATGCAACTATCTATCCAAAAGCCACACTGCCTAATACAACACTTTAATTTGTAGTTATGGTATTCACTATACAGCCCAATGCCACCAAGACCTCTGCCAATTGTATAATAAGAGTGAATTTGTACATCCACTGTGGCTTCTGGTATTGTCTCCAGATCTCCATGTTTGTTACTTAGAAAATCGGAAGATCTGTGGTTGTTGACATCTGCACCTTTAGTTTCTTCAACTGCAATCAATAATCCACACTCCACAGATGTTCAAAAGCATTCCATCCAAACAAAATGGATATCCAATTTCTATCCGAGAATGGTTAATTTTCCTAAATCCATAAGGATAACCGAGAAAAGAGAAGCGTTCTTACTTTTCTATTAAAGAAGCTAGCATACTTTTGTAATGGCTACTCTAATTCCAATTCAAATGTTCGCCCAGCAAGCCATTGATACACAGATACAAGTACATTGCCTTTACTTTTCAAAATTGAGATTATTTAGATTTATTTCACCTGTTATTAAAATACCTAATCCATTCATCTGTAACCCATCCACCTGAAGTGTGACTGCCTCCTAGTGCACAAGAAGAGTGAGAGCCTAATACACACAAACCCAAAAACACAACACAAAAACATAAATGGCTCCTACATTATCATCACATTAAACAATAGACTATTAAGAGACATATGTATTGAGAATATTTTATTAATTGTGGCCTTGTATTTCTCAATATATTTTTGTTGCATAAGGTGAATCTTGTTCTGTGTTATACATCTGTTCTGGGTATTTAAATCAATTTTTTCACTTTTATATCAAACGAATTTTGACCTATTCCTTAATCAAGATGTAGGACTTTGTGCAGTAGTTCAAATACTTGCTTGTGTTAGCACATTTCCTACTGTACTACCTGTTCTACAGTTACTTAGCTAAGATCGTTTAGTTGCCATTAGTATTCCCATATCATGAAACGTTACATTAGCTAGCTAGGTATCAGTTTATACCTTAGAGATTACCGTTATTACCGACTACAAAATTTCAGTTTTGCAATTAATTGCAGCAATCCAACTAATGTTGATACACAAAAGTCATTATCTACTTTTGCTTTTAAAGCATGCTTTCATTTAATTTCACTATACTCCCCTTACTTTCACACCCGTTCATTTCCCATCCCTAGTCCTGACACCTACTTCTTTGCTTGTTCTAACCATTATTCCTGCACTGCAATCAGTCATGTGGCAGTGGGGGATGGGAAACAAAGATGCTATTGATTTGAAACTAGAGGTGTGTGGAGTGGCCTAGAAAGGGGGAAAAAAGCAAAAGTGGAGAACCTGTTATTGAAGTCTTGTCTCTTTGACCTTCACTTCAGCATCTTTGCAATTGTTATGCTATCAAAGAAAGATAGAGAGGTTTCTGGTTAATATTTCTAACCCATCCGCATGAGGATGCTTTATAGAAGGGCATTTTAGTAGAAGGTGCCAAATGGGACACAAAACATAACACGTTTTAAAATATATTTCCCCCTCATATTTTGGATAATTATTGCTTTACATTCTCACATTTAATAAAAAAACCACCTAATTGTTTCCAAGAGTTAAAACATTCACAACAAGCGTGAATGATTGCTCTTTTAGTACAGGATAGATATGTGTTCTTCCAGGTGGCAGTAGGCTGCATCTGACTACACTATTCTTCCAGAAAAGCCAATATTTGGTTTACACAACAAAATAGTGAAGCCAAAGAGAACATGCCATATGGGCCATTGACCCAAAAACCATTTGTCATGGTCATGCATGTTCTAATAATGGTATTCAGATGCCCAAAATTTCATTCAACGCTTTTGTGTGTGTGTCCTACGTTTTCGTTTTTTGTAGTTTAAAGTAGATTATGTGTTATTGCCTCTAGATCTACAATGGAAATTTGTACTGATTGCCTTAATTGAAGCCCAGCTCTTATGCAGCTAGGACATTCCCAAACCGGCCTGGACTGACATCTAAGCTGTGGAGCTGCACCCACAGTGAGGGCCAGGTTTGTGCACCTGAGTATGGTTTCAAAAATGTGCAGTACATTTGCTGTGTGTTTGCTGCACTTTTTAACTCTACCAAATAAAAGGCTTCATAGTCTCTTCCTTTCTTGTCAGTGACACCAATTACCTCTACAAGTGCAGTGTAAATATATTGTAACTAGAGCTCTGATAAAACACCAAACAGCAAGGTGTCAACAGAATGCAGTGGTATCCATTATTAAAAGTACTTAAACGTCCATCAATTTTAATGGGTTCAGAAATGTTGTATTCATATTTGCATGCAGTTGAGTGCAATTCAGTGAGTGCCTCCATTAAGTCTTTTTCTTCTCTGTTGCGGTTATGAATTCTCTGCCATGCATCAGAATACAATAATAAACTGCCAAGATTATATTTGCATTGGTAACAGTGTTAAAACGAGTCAAGGCAAGTCAAAATCAAGATGTTTGGAATCCAGAGAAAACGTGGATGTGAACAGATGATTAGAAGTATTTGGATTTTAAGAGCTTATGCAAAATGTGTATTGTTCTGCTACATACTGAGCAACATTTGCAGCAGGATTCCAGCAGATGCTGTCAAAAGCATAAAAAGGTTATTCAGATGGTATAGCTGGCTTTTGTATATTTTATTTGATGACAGCAGACCAAGCATATTTTAATCCACTAAAAAGACAGTAGTAGTGTATGTTGAGTTTCCATGCCACTTAACCCTTCTCTACTAAAAAGTACTGTATATCACCTGACTCTTATTTCTTACCTTCAGTCAATCCCTTATTCTTGAGTTATTACAGTGAAAAGAAATACAACTGTAGTTCACACTCATTAAATACATACTTTATATTTGTGCAATAACTCCTGAATGTTTTAGCCTGTACCTCTCCCGCAAGTAGTCTAAAAGTATTTTGGAGTAAACAGCAAGGTCATCATGGAAATCAACATACATGAAGGACAGAATTATGGCGCCATAGCTAGTGTGTCTAAGGAGAACACCCCTAAAGGATCAATGAATAAGGACTGGATGCCGTTCTCACTATTTACATCCTTTACATAGACGTCCAACCATACAGAAAATAATCTGAAGGAAACAACAAAACATTACAAAGCCCCACATCTTTTCTGTGCATTTTTGCCTAAACTGATTTTATATGCATCTGTCATCTTCCTACCCCTACTAACCAGCCTAAGACACAAGTCATCTTTGGTGAGTATCTGCCTAATACTGCCTCATAACTAATTGACAATCCTGTCATGGACATTGCTTCTAAAACATATAGCTATGTATTCCTTGATGCGTGTATGTATTGAACAACACAGCATCTGCTGAGGGATTGCATACCTCTATAGGGATACAAAAGTATACACTGATCTTTTAACAACTGCAAACATTCAATACCCCTTGTGGTTTTACTTGAGAGATCCACAACAGTCTCTTAGCTTCCATACCTTCCATAGACTATTGTGCATATGTAGCAGAGCTTGTTCAGGGTGAGTTCACAACAGGAAAAGTGACATCAGCCCTTGGAGTTGAGACAAGAGAATGATTGATTCCCAGATTTTGGGACTTTGGTCTTTAGCTCAACAAGATAATCGTTTCTCTTGTTAGAGGTTGTGTCTCACATGCGGCAGGTCAGGGATCCAGGTTTGATTCCTAGTCTGGTTTTCCGAAACACACATTGGTTACACATACAATCATCTTGACTTTGGCCCCACAAATCATTTTGCCATAGATAGAACAATGCCCAGCTTGTTTGCACAAACATTGTCCAGCTATGTTAAAGGTATATCCCCTGCAGCACTCCAGTTGCCATTGAGGGCGGATTTTATTTTGTAGACTCAGGGCACAATATCTAAACCAAAGGTTTATAGGTCTCTAAATGTGACTATTAAATGGTTCTCACAGGTGAGTTACACGCTATATCAATTTACCATGCAGTAGTAGAGACTTTCTTTCAACAGTTCCCCAGAACTTCAAAAAGGTCTAGCAAAATTTGTATTCATTCAATTCAGTATTACACTGTATGTGCCTTTTTATACGAATGTGATTACTATACGTTAATTTTCAGTCAGATTAACAAATTACTTTATCTTCTTACACAGAGCATAAACAACCACAGTCTGGCAAAGATGTCTCATGGAAATAAAGTCCGCCCAGCAGAGTAGGTGTTGGAGTAGTATTTTTGATCCAGAAATGATAATAAATGCTATTGACAGACTGCAAGGTGACAGGCTTTATGCTGCAGCAATTGTACGACTTTACATTGCTCTACTTCATTTAGCTTCTTATGACATCTCTCCATTTTGAGTTAAACATTACCCTCCTATTCAAAGTCAAACTCATTTTGAACAGCATGTCTTGAAAAAAATCAGGACATTTAACTCCTAATGTACACCACAACTTGCAAAAACCGCTCATCTAACAACTGTTTCACAACAGGTTGAGCATCCCATATCCGAAAATCGTAATTTTGAAATGCTCCAAAATCCGAAACTTTTTGAGCGCCGACAAAATTACAGACCTGACTTGCCCATGTGATGCTCTGATGCTCTGTTGGGGTCAGTTTGTTACCAACCATCGTCAATGCCAGACCTAAGTGCATTACTTACTGTGTTTTTTGCTTATTCTCTGCTTTGAGGTACAAAAATTCAGGCAGTCCCTGGGTTACGAATGAGTTCTGTTCCTGAGTCTTTAAGTTGAATTTGTATGTAAGTCGGATCACGTACATATGGTTTCGTATTTAGCATCTGGTGGTCATATATTTTACCTTTCTATACGTATAAAACACTTAAGAAACAATTCCAAAGAGAATTTGTAAAACCAAATACAATGTTAAGGAACATAACGCTCACTGTACGTGATTCAAAACAGACTGGCCTGGGTACGCTCAAGTCAACGAACCACGGATGCCGCGGTATGTTTTCATGAGCGTAGCAAACTAGTTCCCACATTCGTTACTACGAACCGTTTGTCTTTAACTCAAATTTTTTTATTTAATAGTGTAGCGTTTAGCAAATGAGCTACTTCACAGCGTAGTTTTAAGCATGAAACAGACAACAATTTCTCAGGGAAAGAAGGTCCCGTACAGCCTGCTCCGGGTCTCCAGCCCGAGGATGCAGGCCTCGCGGATCGGGGCCAGCCAGAAGCGGTGTTGTAGCCGGGGGCCCCCGACTTCCACCCACAGCAGGCCGCTCCCTTGGGTCCTCGTCCTCGCCCCCGTTACTGTCCGGAGGGTGAGCGAGGAGGACCCCGAGCCTGTCTCCGGGATGGTGAGAATCCCGGGGCGGAGAAGGGTAACGGTGGACCCGTAGTCGACTAAGGCCTGACAGGCCTGCCCCTCAACCCGGCAGGGGAGGTACAGGCTGCGGCCCTGTCCGATCCGGCCCACCGTCCCCGGGACGTCCGA